>JASTWR010000560.1:0-110895 GCA_030770355.1 Harpagoxenus sublaevis | reverse complement strand
CCAACGCGTTGATAATAACTAAACGCGTTACGGTATCGCAAAGTCGTTAAATCCTTTTCTATATCGACCATTTGAAAGCGCGCTGTCTTTGTCTATCACCACGAATCCATACTTTTGCTGCCAACAAGTATGACACAATTTGCTAAAATTTTCGAAAGACATGTCGGTGTTTACGTGATCGTTGTATACGTGTTTTAGATTGGTACCATCTTGTTTAAACAAAATCAATAAATTTGCGTTGTCGCGTATAAGATGCTTCGGTATCTTTGCATACGTCTGACAAAGATAGAAGGAGTCGACGGCTGCGTGCCGACCCATTGAAAAGTATTCTCTTATCGTGTCTTGCTTGTCGCACGCCACGTCATCAAAGATAAAAACAGAATTCGGAAGCGCTTCGCTCGGTGGAATGACGTCACTGTTTTTCGAAAAAGTAAAGTAGCCAATTTCTTTTATCGGCGTTAATATATTCTCCAAGTATCGATATTTTGGTTGTTGCAGCGATTTCGAGTACACGTACACGTTCTCGAAGCGTACACCGTGCGGACTTTCCAGCAAGCTTATCAACACGTTTGTCTTACCACAATTCGATGGACCACAGATGATACCGCGTATAGAAATTGGTAGCATGTCTCCATGTTTGCGTACCTCTTTCATTAACTGTACCTTATTATCAAAGTTTGTCACTTTGATCACCCGCGATTGTCGCACGAACCGCATGTTATCTCCCCTCCACAACAAATGTAAAACGGTATCGTGAAAACCGGCCTATTTATACAGGAGCGTAGAGCTGAGACGCTCAGTACTTAAAATGTTTTTGCTACTGTCAGATAACAGCGATATTTACAATTCAACGACCGAACAGTTGAAATATATTCCAAAGGTCATTCTACTACGGCAGTTTTACAATTACATAGATTATTTGTGGGATAAATTTCCCGACCATATCAAGGCAGATTCGGAGATTCAGCAATATCGTCGGTGTTTGAAACATTATAATTTACCGCATCATCAAACGCATATCGACGGTCCGCCGCCGTTGATAAAGAACTGCGGCGAATGTCAGCGATAGTAAAAGGCCGCGGATTATTAAATCGCGCGATAAACGCACTTCCGATCGAATTACATATCCCCGGCTATCAGTTTTGTGGTCCGGGCACTCATTTAGAAACCCGATTGGTGAGAGGTGATCAAGGTATTAATCCATTGGACGCAGCGTGTCGCGAGCACGATATAGCCTATTCGCATAGCAACGATCTCGCAAAACGACACGTGGCTGACAATATACTCGCTGCGAAAGCGCGAAAACGCATTACAGCGAAAGATTCAACTCTCGGAGAGAGAGCTTCCGCCACAGCTGTCTGGGCGGCCATGAAAACCAAGACAAAACTCGGAATGGGTTTGAAAACAAAAAAGAAGAAGAAGAACAAGCGAATACTTCCGGTTGCAAAACGCGGTGGTATCCTACCGATCCTACCGTTGTTGGGAGTTCTCGGTTCATTGGTCGGCGGAGCGGCAGGAGTCGCAAAGGCTGTGAACGATAACAAGCCGCGCGGCGTCAGCTGGAAGAATTGAAACGTCATAATCGCGCCATGGAAGGTCATGGACTTTATCTCGCTCCGTATAAACGTGGGCGGGGAGTCTCGAGAAAAAAAAAAACGTCGAAGACGCTAAAAATTCCGAAGGGTGTAACTACAAACGTACAACTACAACAACTAGCGAAGCGTATGCGCATTCCATATTTTAGAGGTATTTTCATGCGTACTACTTTACCAACGGGAGGAGTTGGTCAAAACGAAAGTGGTATCGTAAACTTGGATAATGCTGAGGGACCGGGTACTCACTGGGTGGCATACGCAAAGAGAGGACATCGAGCCATATATTTCGACAGTTTTGGCAATCTTCGACCGCCTAGGGAATTGGTGCAGTATCTAAAGAATGTGACGCAAATCTTGTACAATCGCACGCCTTATCAGCGATACGATCAGAGCAATTGCGGACAACTGTGTTTGCACTTTCTACAGACGGTTGACGATCAATTTAAAGACTGGCGTTGCGGTGTTTGAACTCAGTATTATTTCAAACATGTCACTGACATTTACGCTCACAGGCAAGAGTAGCATCCTCGCGGTAAGCTACTTTCCTGCTGTGGATTTGAGCGATGGCAATTACGAGCTCGGTTTGACAGATTTTGAAACCTATTATACGATACCAAATGTAAATTCTTCGAACAATAAATTCTACTTTGATGACAAGGAGATTGCCATTCCCGAAGGATCATACGAACTGCGTGATATAGATACGTATCTGAAACGTGCCATTTTACGGTCCAACGATGTTGCGAGAAAGAAACATGTCGGCGAAGATGAAGAGTACCCACTGGTTATTCGAGCTAACAACAATACGATGAAGAGCGAGATCAAGTGTACTTATCGAGTAAATTTCACCAAACCGAACAACATTCGATCGCTGCTAGGATTTTCAGCGAATCGCGTACTGGAGCCGCGACAATGGCACGAATCGGACGTACCGATAAATGTTATTAGCGTAAACATCATTCGCATAGAATGTAACGTGACCGCGGGTGCGTACAGTAACGACAAGTATGTGCACACGATACACGAATTTTCACCGAGTGTGCCACCAGGATATAAGATATCGGAAACGCCGGCACAGATCATTTACCTTCCGATCACCGTACGGAGCATTACGGACCTAACAATTCGCGTTGTGGATCAGGACGGTCGGTTGATCGATTGTCGTGGAGAAGAGATCACCATTAGACTGCATGTGCGAAGACGTCAGTGGTAACGTGAGATGCTCATACTGAACGAAGCCGAACAGGTGCAACAGACGAGAAACATAATTAGAAAGACAATTCGATCGCCGAAGAAGAAACTCACCGCGTCAAACGTTGAATTTTTAAAATCATTGGGTTTTATCGTGCGACATGGCTAATATTTTAAATATTGGAGGTGAACCGATCTTTGACGACAGCGTCGTCAAGATTGAGTCTCATTCATACAATCCATACGCTAACACGACGTTTGGGCATAGTGATGAGATAAGAATACCCATACAACAACAAGATTTATACACGTTGCCGTGTGAAAGCTTTCTCTACGTCGAAGGAATATTAAAGATAAAGAAAAGGAATGACGAGTCTGTGGCAACGCTTGTAAATAATTGCGTGGCGTTCATGTTTGACGAAATTCGATATGAGCTTAACGGCGTGGAGATTGATCGCAATAGAAAAGTTGGAATAACCAGTACTATCAAGAATTATGTATCGCTAACGTATGACAGTGCTACAATCATGCGGAATGCTGGATGGGACGTTGGATCAAGCATACCGGAAGGATATTTCAACTTTTGTGTACCGCTCAAGATGTTGCTAGGCTCTTGCGAGGATTACAAACGCGTGGTTGTTAACGCTCGTCATGAATTAATTTTGATACGAGCGCGTAGCGATAACAATTGCATTGTGGGAAATCCTGTAACGGAGCCGGAAATTGAATTGTTTAAAGTACAGTGGCGAATGCCTCATGTTACATTAAACGAGGTCAATAAATTGTCCCTGTTACGGGCTTTGGAAAGCGGGCGATATCTTAGTGTTAGTTTTCGCGCGTGGGATCTGTACGAGTATCCCCTGCTGCAGAGCACGACCAAGCATTCATGGGCCGTCAAGACTGCGACTCAGCTAGAGAAGCCGCGATATGTTATCTTTGCGCTACAGACTGGTCGCAAGAATATTATGTCTCAAGATGTTAGCATATTCGATGACTGTAACTTGACCAATGTCAAGCTTTATCTAAACTCTGAATTTTATCCATACGATGACTTGAATATAGATTTTGGTAAAAAACGATACGCCGTTCTTTTTGATATGTATGCACGTTTTCGTAAAGCTTATTACGGATACGATTGCTACGAAACGTTATGCACCGTGGCCACATTCCTGGCAAATGGACCTTTTGTTGTCATCGATTGCTCGCGACAAAACGAATCTGTCAAGAGCGCCACCGTGGATGTGCGAATAGAATTTGACTGCAAAGAGAATGTACCTGCAAATACTACTGCCTATTGCCTCATCTTGCATGATCGTGTAATCGAATACTGCCCGCTGTCTAACGTAGTGCGCAAAATTATGTAAATTGCATTATTTGCAAATATTTCGATATAAGAATGACAGATGTATCGCGCTAAGCTATAGTATAGATTGTTACTTCGCTGCATCATGATCATGCCAACGTTTGTAGATCTGCAAGGATTTATCGTCGGAATGAAATTTGTCGTAAAGGAGGTGGCGGTGTTGAAAAACGGAACCATTCTGGCGCATTACATTTTTACATGCCCCATGCCATGGAATTTCCTTACAAAATCCGACAAATCATGTGCTTCATGGTTGATTGCTAATCACCATAGATTACGATGGGAAGACGGGATGGTCCCATACAGCATGGCGAAACGTCTAATTACATCGGCAGTGCTTGGTACAGAAAAGGATGACGAGACGTCAACTCTCGTGTACGTCAAGGGATACCAGAAACGAGAATGGCTGGTGGATATGCTTGAGAATGATGTGAGACAAAACCTAATCATGGAGACTTTGGATGCAGATTACGAAGATATCGAATCCTTAAATAATCTAGATGTTACTAATACTGTGCGATGTGGAAAACATGTTAAGAATTGCGCATTACAAAATGTATTTAAAATATTTAACTGGTGGTCGCAACGCCAGAAGAAGTTGCAATCTTCTTAGAAATAAATTATATAAACGTTAAAATGTTTTATTTTTTTTCCCTTTTTCCACATAGTTATTAGATGTGTCCTATGTGAAGATGCAATTACATTTTCTTTACGTGTGTATGTATGTATGTATGTATGTATGTGTATGTATGTATGATGTACGTACGTATGTACAGGGTGTTGCAGAGACATACTGACCTGTATGTCTCTACACAAGCGGTACGTATGATGTATGTACGTATGTACGTACGTACGTATGTACGTATGTATGTACGTACGTATGATCAGTGGACATGCAAGACGACAATACAATTTCAATTTGAGATTATGTATACAAAGTCATTGGCATGATACTTCTATCAATGTCGCGATGATTTCATCAAACACATACGTTTGCATGGAACCATTGTCCATACATCGTATCTCGTATCTCGTATGAAGGTGCTGGGTCAGATTTCGCACAGTGTTGAACGATAGCTAGTGTCCTGCATGATAAGGACTCAAGCTACTTTTCTCCGAATTTTTTATCATGGCTCGGTTACACCTTCCCCTTAAATTTTTCTTTCGCTCGTTCAGTTTGTCTTGAGCTGTCAAACGACTAAGATGCGGTACAGTAAGCGGTGCATTAGGTGTCGAAAAATGTTCGCGCCGGCTACGTGCGACGTATGCATGCGCGAATATTGGCTGCGCGCCGCGCGTGCCGCGGATATCGCCGCCGGACCGTCTCCGCGGTCACCTTCGCCGAGTTCATCTCAGCGGTCTCCGCGGTATGTCGAGGTTGAGCCTCGATCACCCCTGCCCTATGACGAGTTCATCCTCCATCCGCTGCATGTGACGGTGGACGTGGCATCAGGGGTGAGGGTTCCCTGGTGAAAATAAAACGTAAAAGAAACGTCAGTAAAGCGTAAATTGGAGAGTAAGTCGAGTGTAAGAGAAGTGTAACGGAAGTGTAAGCGAAGCCTGTAAGAAGCGAAAATTGGAACATCGGAGCGTAAAGAAAGCGACATCTAAACGTTTAAAAAGCGTTAATCGAGCGTTGTGGAACCGCGCTTGCCGAAGAGTTCCACAACGCTCGATTAACGCTTTTTTAACGTTTAGATGTCGCTTTCTTTACGCTCCGATGTTCCAATTTTCGCTTCTTACAGACTTCGCTTACACTTCCGTTACACTTCTCTTACACTCGACTTACTCTCCAATTTACGCTTTACTGACGTTTCTTTTACGTTTTATTTTCACCAGGGAGCGTAAAGAAAGCGACATCTAAACGTTAAAAAAGCGTTAATCGAGCGTTGTGGAACCGCGCTTGCCGAAGAGTTACTGCAAAATAAAATATAAAATTTACTTATCGTAAACCATTATTTTATTGCTGAAAATCTTGATTACGTCCAAACTTAACTAAATAAATTTATATTGTACTTAGAAAATTTGCTTACGTCCACCGCTGGATTTGAACCTGGAACCCCTGGATTTGAGTCAGTCACCTTCCGCACTGTGCTACAACATTAATTGATGAAGACGTTTCATATTGTGTACATATGTTACACTTATTGTTAGCAGACGTACGGAAGGTGTCAGGTATATTATTATTACCCTTTTAATAGGGTCGGCTTAATATACATGTATATATATATATTTCTTACAAAATTGATGAAGTGTGCAAGAAGTGTATCGGTAAGCTGCATATACTCTTTACGAAGCGTTTGGGAAGCGTAGACGAAGTGTCAATCAGTGAAGTGTGCGAGAAGTGTATCGATAAGCTTCATACACTCTTTACGGAGTGTTTGGGAAACGTAGACGAAGTGTCAATCAGTGAAGTGTGCGAGAAGTGTATCGATAACCTTCATACACTTTTTATGGAGCGTTTGGGAAGCGTAGACGAAGTGTCAATCAGTGAAGTGTGCGAGAAGTGCATCGATAAGCTTCATACACTCTTTACGGAGTGTTTGGGAAACGTAGACGAAGTGTCAATCAGTGAAGTGTGCGAGAAGTGTATCGATAAGCTTCATACACTCTTTACGGAGTGTTTGGGAAACGTAGACGAAGTGTCAATCAGTGAAGTGTGCGAAAAGTGTATCGATAAGCTTCATACACTTTTTATGGAGCGTTTGGGAAGCGTAGACAAAGTGCCAATCAGTGAAGTGTGCGAGAAGTGTATCGATAAGCTTCATACACTCTTTACGGAGTGTTTGGGAAACGTAGACGAAGTGTCAATCAGTGAAGTGTGCGAGAAGTGTATCGATAAGCTTCATACACTCTTTACGGAGTGTTTGGGAAACGTAGACGAAGTGTCAATCAGTGAAGTGTGCGAAAAGTGTATCGATAAGCTTCATACACTTTTTATGGAGCGTTTGGGAAGCGTAGACAAAGTGCCAATCAGTGAAGTGTGCGAGAAGTGTATCGATAAGCTTCATACACTCTTTACGGAGTGTTTGGGAAACGTAGACAAAGTGTCAATCAGTGAAGTGTGCGAGAAGTGTATCGATAAGCTTCATACACTTTTTATGGAGCGTTTGGGAAGCGTAGACGAAGTGTCAATCAGTGAAGTGTGCGAGAAGTGCATCGATAAGCTTCATACACTCTTTACGGAGTGTTTGGGAAACGTAGACGAAGTGTCAATCAGTGAAGTGGGCGAGAAGTGCATCGATAAGCTTCATACACTCTTTACGGAGTGTTTGGGAAACGTAGACGAAGTGTTAATCAGTGAAGTGTGCGAGAAGTGTATCAATAAGCTCCATACACTCTTTACGGAACGTTTCGGAAGCGTAGACGAAGTGTTAATCAGTGAAGTGTGCGAGAAGTGTATCGGAAAGCTTCATACACACTTTATGGAGCGTTCGGGGAGCGTTTGGGGAGCGTGTATGGGTATTCGAAACAGCAAAGAGTCAATGGAAAATCATTGGAGTGTCAAAGAGGCGTTAAATCTCTTCATTTACGCTTCTTTGACGCTCCGAGAGGCTTTCTATTTTCACCAGGGTTGTAATAGTGCCTCGTGAGATATAGTAATTTGGTAAGTACCTTATTTTAAAGTTCAAATTTAAGGATCGGTTTTTGCGCAATTTTGAGTTTTTAGATTTAATTATTTACTTTTTCTACAGCTCAGCGACGAGTCCTTCTGGTAGTAGAGGATGTACGTGATACTGAGCAATCACAAGATCCATCAGAACATGCCATACTTACTCATTTAATCTATACTATAATAAAAACTGAATAAAATGTATAATGATTTAAAAAAGCTTAAATTTATTATCCTTCCACCTCTCCCTTCCAATTCCTTAAATCGCCTTAATTAAATATTTAAAATTTAAATACCTGACGGTAGAACGCTACCGCGTCGTTTAATTATAAAAAACTGCAACTTTTCTATTTTTAAAAGCAAATATTTTAAAAATATGCACCTGCTTTAGTAATAAATACGTGAATAAGGAAGAACATCTGAGAGCGGGAGAGAATACACACCTCTGAAAGCGAGAAAGAAGATTAGGTGAGTATGAGAGAACGCGAAGAGGGATGTGGGAAGAGAGAGAACGTGATATGCAAGCGCGCGGTGATGTCACGCTGATCTGCAGCCGTCGCGAGCGGGGCGAGAGCGAGAAGACGCACGCGAGTGATAATTACGCGGACCCTCCTCACCGTGGACCCCCTTACCCGCGGGCCCAGCGCGTCCTCATCCTCGCGGACCATGGCGCGGTTCACCCTCTCCCTCGGGCCGCCGCGATACGTACGTACATACGTACGTACATACGTACGTACATACATGCATACATACGTACATACATACGTACATACATCATACGTACAGCTTGTTGTAGATACATACAGGTCAGTATGACGGGTTGCCCATTCATGCAGGTGCGCACGCGGAAACGATATATGATGCGGGTTGCAGTCCGGACCCCCCTCACCGTGGGCCACCGCGTCCGCATCCATCGCGGCCCATAGCGCGGTTTCCCCTCACCCGCGGGCCGCCGCGATGTCAGTAAACGCGGTTCCCCTCTCCCCGCGGACCCCTCGCCCGTCGTTTCCCCTCCCTTGCCCCGCGGACCTCCTCACCCACCGGGCATGGAGTACCCCCTTCCCCTCTACCCCCCTCGCCAACATTTGGCCCCCTCCCTTGCCCCCGCGGACCCCTCGCCCACCGGGCATGGAGTACCCCCTTCCCCTCTACCCCCCTCGCCAACATTTGGCCCCCTCCCTTGCCCCCGCGGACCCCTCGCCCAGCATTCCCCACCACTCCCCGCGGACCCCTCGCTCATCGTTTGCCCTCCCTTGCCCCCGCGGACCCCTCGCCCACCGGGCATGGAGTACCTTGCGTTGCGGAACCCCCCTTCCCCTCTACCCCCCTCGCCAACATTTGGCCCCCTCCCTTGCCCCCGCGGACCCCTCGCCCACCGGGTATGGAGTACCCCCGCGTCGCGGAACCCCCCTTCCCCTCTACCCCCCTCGCCCTAGGTTGGGTTCGAACCCCCCTAGTATCACTACTGCTGTCAACATGAAATATTTATACAATCAATTAAAACTTTCCATGGCTTTTCAACCACAATTGTTAGTAAGTGAAAATGCTATAAAGAGCAATTATATTTCTTTTTCGCGTTTTTTAATTTTTAAAGGGCTGCGAGACATTACAACATCTCGAAGTCAATAATATTTCGTATCATATTATATGTTAATATATTTCTTTTTTTGAAGCAAAACTTTCTAAAACATCTCTCGGTCTACTAAAAATTAACTAAAATAAATATTTATTCTATTAATATATTCTGTTCATTTATATTCAACACTTTAAAACTTATAAACATATTTAAAATAATAGTTTTATTAAAGATTTTCACTAACTGTTTGGTTGAAATATATATATTTTTTTATTTCAGGATTTATTTACATGGAAAAGAATGCAAAGACAAGAAGGAGGGCAAAGATGTATATGTAAAGAAGATATAAATCATCTTAATTTGATATATATTTAAAAAATAGTAAAATATTGTAACAAATTTCTTGATTTTTATAAGTATATATCTACAAACTGGAATTGTTTAGATATATTATTACAAAAAGTTATATGAAGATTTTAAAAAAATTTACTATATTCTATACTATAGTCTGTCGGTAACTTTTAATCTGTACCCTTATTTAATAAATAAAGATTTTGATTATATTCAATAATTATAATATTTATTAAATACTCATCACAATACGTAATACTTATCACAACTGATTCTCATAAATAATCTGAGTGTTGCCCTCTGTGAATATATTCATATTGGAAATCAACTTGTCCACTCGAGACGAAATATTCACTTAGAATATCTCTTTGAGTTATTGTGCTGATCTAGTACTTGTACTTGATGTATTTTGTGCATCTAACCATTGACTAGTTTCTAATTCTACTTC
This sequence comes from Harpagoxenus sublaevis, assembly GCA_030770355.1. Lineage (NCBI taxonomy): Eukaryota > Metazoa > Arthropoda > Insecta > Hymenoptera > Formicidae > Harpagoxenus > Harpagoxenus sublaevis. Next base: position 100,758 of record JASTWR010000560.1, on the reverse strand, counting down.
TTGACTGTATTCTTTTAAACCGTCTTTTTGTTCTTCATACATCACATAATTATGCAAACAAACTGATGCAATGGTTATAAGATCCGCTGTTTCTGGAAGCATACTTATAGCTGTATGGAACACTCTCCAACGGTTTGCGTAAATGCCAAACGCACTCTCAACGGTTCTTCTAGCTCTTGAATGCCTGTAATTGTAGATTCTTTGTTTCTCTGTTAAATTTTTCCCAGAATATGGTTTCATTATTCGGGTACATAATGGAAACGCAGCATCAGCAATAAAAAAAACCAGGCATAGAGATATTACTTCCGGGAAGATAAGCTAAAGACGTAGGCAAATTAAGTCCATTATTTAAATTTTTTCCAATGTTTGAAGATTCAAAAACGCCTCCGTCACTATTTCCTCCATAGGCTCCTATATCGACTAAACTAAATCTGTATAAGTGATTTGATATGGCCATAAGAACAATGCTAAACTGTTTCTTGTAGTTAAAATACAAGCTCCCAGAATTAGGAGGACATCGCAAAAGTATGTGTTTCCCGTCGATAGCTCCAAAGCAGTTGGGTATATTCCATTGGTTCCAGTATCCATCAGAGATATTCTTCCACTGTTCTTCAGTAGGACATGTTAAATATATAGGCCTTAATTTATTTGTGATAATTGGGCACACTTCTTTAATTAACTTTCTGACAGTTGACTGTCCAACTCGAAAAGAAAATGCAATATTTGATGTTGAATTCCCTGTTGCAAGATATCTAAAACATATGTCACAATAAACTTGGTTATATCATAATTTCTTGCAATATTTTTTACGACAGTGTCTTTTAAACATGAATAAAAATAGAAAGTAGCTACATTAAACAATTCTTCTTTATTAATAAATTAAGTTATACCTTAATGTTATTAATAACCTCTGTTCTGGAGGTAAAGCTCTTTTAGTTCTTTTTACTAAATAACATTCTAACATATTTAATAATTTGTTAAAATGCTGAATATTCATCCTCGTATATTTAAAAAACATTTCTTCATCATTCTTTAATTCTTGAAAGAGATTATCATATTCTCCTTGCTGTTTTCTCTGCTGATTAACTGGTCTAACAAGCCATCTTCTATTTTGCCATCTTTTATGTACATTCATCCGTTTTAGTCTCATATAATAAATTAAAAGTGATAATAAAAGTAAAATTTTGAGCTTCAAAGATCTTGTTAAAGGACCCCGCACAAAACCTATGGAAAATGGTTTTCGGTCAAATTGGCTGAAATTTCACTATGTTATAGTTTTCGCCATGCTGATAAAAAGTTATCATTGCACCAAGTCCCAAAAGTCAATATTTCCCAAGATATAAAGGGTCAAAGTAGTGAAATATGGTCATCCGCAGTAGTAAGACGTATGTTATAAGTATAAGTGATACATTGATATTTATTCACGAAATAAATAAAAATCGATTTTTACATATATATATATATATATATATGTAATAAATAAATATTGAACATGCGAACCAGCCAACTAAGGCAAGATCGAGGGTTGATCCGGCCAGCTAAGGCAAGACCGAGGGTTGTGTGTCAAACCATCAATGAGTTCCTACAAGAGGTGATGCAATTGATATCCTGAGGGATTTTGTCTTCGGTTATACTATTCTTGTGGACGATTTCCAGCATCTTGCACACTCTGAATCAGTCTTGCAGAAGGATAGTGAATATTTTCCTGATGTCTTGCATATCCTATGTACCATATGACACTGGCAATATGTGCACAGGTGCCGACAGTTCGAGCGCCAGATTTGCAAGTACAATAATGACCTTCTATCGGATTATCCTCCTCTTCCACTTGGTCATTTTCTCTTTCTTCGAGAGTTGATCGATATGCTATCCAAAGTTGATGTTTTGTCGCGTTACGAAATCTAGAATATACTCTAACTCTCATCAAACCTGGCCAAGGTAGTCGGTCTTCTTGTAACATCTCAATTTGGTATTCTTCATCATCATCTCTACGTAACTTATCTTGCACATATGAAGGAGATAGTTTTATTTGATACGTACCAAAAGTGAGATCCCTCAAATGGTCAATTGTTAGAATTGGGAAATCATCTAAGTGTGCTGCATCTAAACGAATCCATCTTTGAGCGTTTCGCCTGTGAAGATTTTCTATTTCTACAAGTGCTTGAAGAACGTTTGGTTCCTTTGCCTTTTTGAGTAATCGTTGAGCTAATTCAATATTAGCATCTTCCATTGTTAAAAGAGGGTGATATTTATTAATTATTGCACCAGCTATCCGGTAAAAGTCTCCTATATGTGGAACATGTTGGATTTGTACGACTTGATCAAAGAATTTAAAGATTGATTTAATATGTCCATTTCTAGCTTCTACTACCCACCTCGATTTCGTAACTAAACGCGAAGCATTAGCATTTTCAGTGTTAAGTTGATGTTCGCCACGTTCGAGATGTGCTGTCATCTTCCAAGAAATGCCCAAACGATTTAATAATACAGTAGCATCTCGATATCCACGATCAACAATTACAATATCGTTCTCTTGAAACCATTGCCTCATTCTTTCAGCATCTTTATCAAACTCGTTTTGTAAAATAGCAGCATCATTGTTACGACTATCAGAGAAGTATGGACCTTGGATATCAAGAATGTAGCCATCGGGTGCAACTATTAAGTGCGGTTTGACTAAATGGCGGCTTTTGTGTACGCAATACGACTGTCGTAGTGCTCTGAAGTTGGTACTTTTTGGGATGAAAGTGTAAGTACCATCGATGGCTGCAATAACTCGAGGAGTATCAGGCTCCGGGTTATACAACTCGTTGGCGAATTCCGTAACATGTCTAGCAATATAAACGTCGCGTGTTATAGCATCAAAGCCAATATTGCTAGGTACAAAACGCAACATCAAAGACTGTCTCACAGTTGCAATAGCCATACTTGTTGCTTGTCTACTCGAATACTGGAACATATGAGTGAGGAATTCGTCCGAAAGTCCCTGTCGCAACTTACATAAAAAAAGTAATAGGTCTTTTTTACTGACATATCTGTAACCACCAGCACAAGGGACTCTATTGCAATAAGTGAATAATTCTCGGAATTGTTCTTTCGTTAAAGGACAAAAGCTTTCGAACTCCTCATCATTGAAACTATATTCATCTTCTATTCTGGTCATACTTCTAGCTACATCACGTAGACTTTGTAAGAATATTTGGAGTTGTGGTCCTCTTATCAGATACGGTCTATTGACAAAACGTAAACCAAGTAACAGAGGTGGTAGGAGATAACCTCGATCATTCAAATGATGTCTACATGATTTGACATTTTCAGGAATAAAAATATTTCTACAAATGAAAACATTAGCCTTACACTCCATTGAAAGTCGATGCAAATCAAACTGGGCATTACAAATGAGACAGGTACCGTTGTTAGTTTGGGTTACAACATTTAATCTCAAGCAGCCAGGATCTTGTTCAACAGCTCTTATCTCTTCAAGAATTGACCGATTACAATTAAGGCATAGTCGTGTACGATCAGTTACATCCAAAGGAGGCAAATTAAAAGCATTTCGTCTATGAATAGCTATTTCTAGTTTACCAGCATTTTCTTCTCTATCAATACGAGCCATTGTTCTTAAAGGAAATCTTCCATTACAGATGTAACAAAAAAGATTTTGGTTTGCCATTTTATACTAACAGAAATGTCACTTTATTTTGATTGTGAGTAGCCGTGAAAACAACTGATTTTGAGTAGCCGTGAAAACAACTGATTTTGAGTAGCCGTGAAAACAACTGATTTTGAGTAGCTGTGAAAACAACTGATTGTGATGTGCCGCGAAAACAACTGATTGTGAGTAGCCGTGAAAACAACTGATTTTGAGTAGCCGTGAAAACAACTGATTTTGAGTAGCCGTGAAAACAACTGATTTTTAACCTTGGCAACGCCACCCAAGATCAATCTGCTAAAATCAGTAAATACAATAGATCTTTTTAAGCCCTATAACTTTCATCTGAAACAATTTTTTGTAAAACTTATATTTTTCGAGATATTTCACCGGTCCGATACTTTTGCCCCACCCTGTATATACATATACATATATATTGCGGAACTAAATATTTATTACATATATATATGTAAAAAAAGATTTTTATTTATTTCGTGAATAAATATCAATGTATCACTTATACTTATAACATACGTCTTACTACTGCCCCAAGTAGCAAAGTGACGTCAGAAGACTAAATATACGTTTTACAAAAAATTGTTTCAGATGAAAGTTATAGTGCTTAAAAAGATCTATTGTATTTACTGATTTTAGCAGATTGATCTTGGGTGGCGTTGCCAAGGTTAAAAATCAGTTGTTTTCACGGCTACTCAAAATCAGTTGTTTTCACGGCTACTCAAAATCAGTTGTTTTCACGGCTACTCACAATCAGTTGTTTTCGCGGCACATCACAATCAGTTGTTTTCACAGCTACTCAAAATCAGTTGTTTTCACGGCTACTCAAAATCAGTTGTTTTCACGGCTACTCAAAATCAGTTGTTTTCACGGCTACTCACAATCAAAATAAAGTGACATTTCTGTTAGTATAAAATGGCAAACCAAAATCTTTTTTGTTACATCTGTAATGGAAGATTTCCTTTAAGAACAATGGCTCGTATTGATAGAGAAGAAAATGCTGGTAAACTAGAAATAGCTATTCATAGACGAAATGCTTTTAATTTGCCTCCTTTGGATGTAACTGATCGTACACGACTATGCCTTAATTGTAATCGGTCAATTCTTGAAGAGATAAGAGCTGTTGAACAAGATCCTGGCTGCTTGAGATTAAATGTTGTAACCCAAACTAACAACGGTACCTGTCTCATTTGTAATGCCCAGTTTGATTTGCATCGACTTTCAATGGAGTGTAAGGCTAATGTTTTCATTTGTAGAAATATTTTTATTCCTGAAAATGTCAAATCATGTAGACATCATTTGAATGATCGAGGTTATCTCCTACCACCTCTGTTACTTGGTTTACGTTTTGTCAATAGACCGTATCTGATAAGAGGACCACAACTCCAAATATTCTTACAAAGTCTACGTGATGTAGCTAGAAGTATGACCAGAATAGAAGATGAATATAGTTTCAATGATGAGGAGTTCGAAAGCTTTTGTCCTTTAACGAAAGAACAATTCCGAGAATTATTCACTTATTGCAATAGAGTCCCTTGTGCTGGTGGTTACAGATATGTCAGTAAAAAAGACCTATTACTTTTTTTATGTAAGTTGCGACAGGGACTTTCGGACGAATTCCTCACTCATATGTTCCAGTATTCGAGTAGACAAGCAACAAGTATGGCTATTGCAACTGTGAGACAGTCTTTGATGTTGCGTTTTGTACCTAGCAATATTGGCTTTGATGCTATAACACGCGACGTTTATATTGCTAGACATGTTACGGAATTCGCCAACGAGTTGTATAACCCGGAGCCTGATACTCCTCGAGTTATTGCAGCCATCGATGGTACTTACACTTTCATCCCAAAAAGTACCAACTTCAGAGCACTACGACAGTCGTATTGCGTACACAAAAGCCGCCATTTAGTCAAACCGCACTTAATAGTTGCACCCGATGGCTACATTCTTGATATCCAAGGTCCATACTTCTCTGATAGTCGTAACAATGATGCTGCTATTTTACAAAACGAGTTTGATAAAGATGCTGAAAGAATGAGGCAATGGTTTCAAGAGAACGATATTGTAATTGTTGATCGTGGATATCGAGATGCTACTGTATTATTAAATCGTTTGGGCATTTCTTGGAAGATGACAGCACATCTCGAACGTGGCGAACATCAACTTAACACTGAAAATGCTAATGCTTCGCGTTTAGTTACGAAATCGAGGTGGGTAGTAGAAGCTAGAAATGGACATATTAAATCAATCTTTAAATTCTTTGATCAAGTCGTACAAATCCAACATGTTCCACATATAGGAGACTTTTACCGGATAGCTGGTGCAATAATTAATAAATATCACCCTCTTTTAACAATGGAAGATGCTAATATTGAATTAGCTCAACGATTACTCAAAAAGGCAAAGGAACCAAACGTTCTTCAAGCACTTGTAGAAATAGAAAATCTTCACAGGCGAAACGCTCAAAGATGGATTCGTTTAGATGCAGCACACTTAGATGATTTCCCAATTCTAACAATTGACCATTTGAGGGATCTCACTTTTGGTACGTATCAAATAAAACTATCTCCTTCATATGTGCAAGATAAGTTACGTAGAGATGATGATGAAGAATACCAAATTGAGATGTTACAAGAAGACCGACTACCTTGGCCAGGTTTGATGAGAGTTAGAGTATATTCTAGATTTCGTAACGCGACAAAACATCAACTTTGGATAGCATATCGATCAACTCTCGAAGAAAGAGAAAATGACCAAGTGGAAGAGGAGGATAATCCGATAGAAGGTCATTATTGTACTTGCAAATCTGGCGCTCGAACTGTCGGCACCTGTGCACATATTGCCAGTGTCATATGGTACATAGGATATGCAAGACATCAGGAAAATATTCACTATCCTTCTGCAAGACTGATTCAGAGTGTGCAAGATGCTGGAAATCGTCCACAAGAATAGTATAACCGAAGACAAAATCCCTCAGGATATCAATTGCATCACCTCTTGTAGGAACTCATTGATGGTTTGACACACAACCCTCGGTCTTGCCTTAGCTGGCCGGATCAACCCTCGATCTTGCCTTAGTTGGCTGGTTCGCATGTTCAATATTTATTTATTACATATATATATATATATATATATATGTAAAAATCGATTTTTATTTATTTCGTGAATAAATATCAATGTATCACTTATACTTATAACATACGTCTTACTACTGCGGATGACCATATTTCACTACTTTGACCCTTTATATCTTGGGAAATATTGACTTTTGGGACTTGGTGCAATGATAACTTTTTATCAGCATGGCGAAAACTATAACATAGTGAAATTTCAGCCAATTTGACCGAAAACCATTTTCCATAGGTTTTGTGCGGGGTCCTTTATATTTGATGACTTCAGAGACTAGAAAAAAATTTATACAGTTTTTAATACATTTTTTGAAAAGGCAATAAACTTTTATAAGTGTATATATTAGTAGCAACTGTATTAAGATGTTATAAAGGATAAAATAAATAAAATAAAAACTCTTTTAAAACAATTTATTAAATAATAAAAAAATATAGATAAAAAAAATTGAAATCAAATTATACCTTTTATTTAAAATCACAATATAGGTATACTATTACATCAAAATATAATATTACTTTTTTAGGCTTAAATCATTTTAACAATAATTTTAATAATAATATTTTTAATATATTCCGTACAAAGAATGTCATGAAGAGGTTATAGTGCAATTTTCATGGCTTTTGTAGACATGAATTTAACAGTTTTATAAAATTAATACGCGATAGACGTCTTACTATGGCTTTAAAAATATTATTATTTTCATTTTTATTTACTTATTGTTCAATAATTTGAGTTAATACTAACCCTTGTCACACGGATACTTTGGTCAGAGCTCTCCTTTGGCCACGTGCCACGTTACATACGTACGTCACGCTTTTCTTCGTGCGTTGCCGTAGGATTGGCTTGCGTGTCGCGTAACGTAAGATTCTCACGTAAGGTGGCGTAAGACGCTACGGCAATGTTCGTGCCCCGGCCCTAACTTTTGTTACGTTGATCGGACTTCTGCCGATCTCCCGAATGCAACAATGGCGGTCTATATGACCTTTGACCCGTGTGCATGTAACTCCTTACCCGTTGCTATTTCGACTTCGCGTTCGATACGGAAGTGTTCTCGGGTCACCCCTGATTACTCCGGATGCCTCGGTTTCGTGGTGTAAGGCCGCGCACCTAATTTTGCTCGCGTCCGTCCGATCGCGTTGGGACCCTATCGGGGATGCTATTTGGGCCCCAATTAGCTCATCTGTCATGCCGACATTCGTCTCTTTCCGTCGCGCAGTCAGTTGGCTGCGCGCACTTCCGGTCGATCGGATCTCTTTAGATATATGTTCCGGGCACGTCATGTAGCTTACTCGATTCGAAACTCAATCAATTTTCCATCCGCGTTATGAATCCGTTGCGCGTCATCGACTCTACTTCGCGAATCTATGTACCGCACGTTTCAAAGTGCGCCTGATCAAGTACTTTGCGTTATCAATCTGTCAATTATGTAACTTTGAATGATTTTATTCAATTTATTAATTACGTATCTCTCAATAGCTTTACATGACTTGACTTTATTATCGCGCCTTAAATGTATATCTCTTATAATTCGCGTATGGAAACGAGGAAGGTGGGGAAAATTATTCATATATGTATATGTACGTTTTCAAAAAAGAAATAAACGTCATTTATTCCGAAATACTTAAATTCTATTAATACGCACGCGAAACTTATAAATAACCTAGACTTTCCTGTCGCAAGTAAGAAAAATATATTTTGACCGCATTCCGCGTTACGCTCGCGCGCGTCGCACTTATAATCTATCTTAATCTATTACACGCTCTTATTACTACATAATATACAAAGGTACGCTGGGACGTGGGATCACATGATGCGTTTTACGCGCTAGGGTTATTTGGAGGGCGTGGGACGGCGTCCTCTTCTTTCCGCCGCTGGTCCTCCACCGTTGATCTACCGCTTCCACCGGACACGTGCGCCGCGCTTTTGGCCCTCTCGAGCCGCACTCTTACTTTCGGCGCCTGATCCGCCACAACTCGTGGTTGTCCCGCGCTTGATGATGTCCCGGGTGTAGCCGCCGCTGCCTCGGACGGTAGACCTGAAACAGTCGGTTTCAAGGTGACTACCTATTTCTCGCTATGTTATTTCAGGTACCCTAACCAGGCGGAAAGTAATTTTTCACGACTCACTGTTTCAGATTCGTTTTATCAACGGTCGCCACTCGGTTTAACCGTGTCTACCGAGAAGGTAAGTATATTGTCCACAGACCTTTCGTAGATTGATTTTGAATTAAATTTTCTTTTCTCTGTTTCAGGTTCCCCTCGGATGCCGGATGGACCCCGCTGCCCACTGAATCGCCACCGCCTCTGGATCGCCGCCGCCTCAGGAACGCCGTCGCCGCTGGATCGTCGGATCGTCGTTGGACAGGGATTTCAAGGACCCCGTGTCAACCGATTTAATTTTCAGGGAAGTATTTCACAGGAAAATAACTTAATATTCACAGACACTTTGCTCTGCTTTTAACACTGAATTTATTTCTATTTCAGATTTCACACAGTATGGATACGCGTTAGCGCTCACAAAATGGCCGCCCGTTGCCACGTAGGCTGGCCGGATATACGCGCCGGCTAATAGTCGTACGCTAGAATGTTACTAATTATCAATGCGATTATAACTCGTGGTTCGTCGCAACTCGCTAACGCAAATTAATGTTCGCGCACGTCGATATCCGCTCAAAATTGTCGCGCGTAATTATCGATCGCCGCACTACTCCGATTTCACATACGCGTGAATCGTCGTTAATTACTGTTCTCAAATGTTCAAATAAAGATGTTGTTAATTATTACAACTCGCGTTATCTCGATTCGCGGTTGTTCACTCGTTAGCGATATCACGCCTCGCTCGCGGGTTATTTCCGGTTTTAGGTAGAGAGACACTAGCACGTCCGCACGCTAGGACTCTCCCGGATCGAAGACCTCGATATCTGCTCCGTTACCGTCGTCGGAGTCCGCCGCGTCTGCGCGCTCGTACCCCCTACTCCGGAGCATTCGCATTCCGATGTTCGCTTCGCGTAAAGATGTTTTCGGAGCCATCCTTACTCCGAAGCTCTCGCATACCGATGTCCGTTACACGAAAACATGTTTGTCGGAGCGCTCGCATTCCAATCATACAAAAAGTTGTTTTCGTTGAAAGTTTCCAGCTCGCTGCTCGTTTCCTGCGTTCTGAAAACTTTCATGTAGAGATATGAATTTTCAAGATGCCATATATCGCTTACATTACGTGTTCGTGATAAATATTTCATCCGTGCTTCCATGTTACAATTATATATTAATAAACGGATTACGCTATACCTATGTCTATATTGAAATTACACTTTTCTTCGTAGCGCGTACAAATCTCGCAAAGCGACTCCGCGATAAACTTGTAATATTATTCTACGCTTTGTTCGCGTATCTTTATGCTCTCTTTACGTCCAACTTATTGATCATCGATCTGTCGCATCGAATTCTGTGCGCGCTGCACGCATCCCTAAATCGCTGGCATGGTGACATTTCTCACGCCCGCCCGAGTGCCTTTCGCATGTCTGAGCGTGTGCCTGGCCTTGTCGCAAGAAGTTAGCTGCGCGCCCTTGTTAATCGATCTTTACCATTACCGTTGCGTTTTCTACGCTTCTACCGGTCACGCGAATAGAATTTTACCGCTTGCTATGATCTTTTGTCCGCGCGCATGTAACTTCCTACGCGCTGCCTCGCTGACCGCCCTGTCGGTAGGGGAATGTACCCGGATTACCCCCGTGCCCCCTGGACACCTCGGTTCCATGGATAAGGCCGCGCATCGAATTTGGCGTGCGCCCACCGGATGATCCTGGGCCCACCTCAGGGATGTTCGTAAGATCCCTCTCAATGCGTTTCTCAAGTCGCTATTCGAACTAATGAGCCGCGCAGGTAATTAGGTGCGCGCACTTCCGGTCAAGTAAATCTCACTTCCGGTCTTCTCCGGACACGGCATGCGGTCCTTCTGACACACCGAATCGTACTTTTCGACTTCGCGCCACGAATTCGCTGCGCGCCGTCGATTACGCGTCGCGGGTCGATGGCTCGTCTTTGAATGCAACCCGCTCTCTTGTTTTCGAACGCGATCGCGTCTCTCAATTATTGTATTTAGAAATCTTTGTTACCGTTACTCGTTTTTCCGCGTTACTCGACCGTCTCTCTCGTTCGCGCGTCTATTATGCTTACACCTAATACGCATGCATGGAAGCAGGGAAATTTTTGATATAGTTTTTCGTGAAAATAATCTTTTATTCAGTATGCGACGTACAGTGTCTTATGCACGCTGTCCGAATAAATCGTATGGCATATCCACGCACGATTCGTGTTTATCTTTATCTGTACACCTATATTTGTAAAATAAAGAAAAAGTGCGTCAAACAAAATATGTGTGGAAAATCAATTATTTTTATCCTTATATCTATAACGCATGTTATTTCGCATAAACTTATCACTAATGATAAACGCTTTCTTATTTCTAATAACTTATAATTAATCGCGCTTACAACTATATTTACATCAGTGCGCTCGGGGACAAGCGATCACAATTTTGCGCTCGCGCTAGGGTCTCTTGGAGGGCATTGGGCGGCGTTCCTCTCCGCTTCCTTGACGTCGCCCCGCTGCTGCTGCTGGTCGATGTTTCTCTCACCCCTCGGCTTATCCACCTGCACCCGCTTCACGCGACTTTCGGCTGCACCGATTGATCCGCGATGACTCGTGGCTTCGGCGTAGACCCGCTCGTTCCCGACTGTGGCGTTGACCCTTCGGACGGAGGCGCTGAAACAGTTGACGGTTTCAAGGTGACTGCCTATTTCTCGCTATGTGTTTTTTAGGTACCCTAACCAGGCGGAAAGTAATTTTTTCACGACTCACTGTTTCAGATTCGTTTTTATCAACGGTCGCCACTCGGTTTAACCGTGTCTAACCGAGAAGGTAAGTATATTGTCCACAGACCTTTTGTAGACTGATTTCGAATTAATTCAGCTTTTCTCTGTTTCAGATTCCCCTCGGATGCCGGATGGACCCCGCTGCCCACTGGATCGCCGCCGTCGCTGTATCGCCGCCGCCTCTGGAATGCCGCCGCCGCTGGATCGTCGGATCGTCGTTGGACAGGGATTTAACGGACCCCGTGTTAACCGATTCAATTTTCAGGGAAGTATTTTACAGGAAAATAACTTTATATTCACAGACACTTTGTTCTGCTTTTAACACTGAATTTATTTCTATTTCAGATTACACAATATGGATACGCGTTAGCGCTTACAAAATGGCCGCCCGTTGCCACGTAGGCTGGCCGGATATAAGCGCCGGCTTCTAGTCGTACGCTGGAATGTTCTCAACTATTAATGTGATTGTAGCTCGTGGTTCGTCGCAACTCACTACCGCTTTTTTTGTTTAATGTGTTGTGCCGGTACGGGTTTGGAGCCGGCACTGGGTTCGGGATCCGTCGCAGGATGCAGAATAACACTCACTAATGCCCTTGTTTTACTTGGCGTTTAATAAACCGACTTTGATTTACAGAATTTACTTAATTCACTACCCTGACTTGCGGGTGTTACAATGTTTAAACTAGACGTTAGTCGGTACGCGTTTCGGTTTAGGACTGCCCGCGCGATCTTCCGAATCGGCGGTATTTATATTATCGGGTCGATGTTCTGTTGCTAACTCGGGGGCTCCCGAGTTAGCGTTGTCGTCAGCGCTCTGCGCTGACCTTCGCATCAGCGCTTTCGGTCAACCTGGAGTTGAACGCTCTGGGTTCCGGTGTCGGTTTTGCATCGGATGATCGTCGTCCGATGCAAACGTCAGGTTTTTCGGCGGATTTCGTACTTGAGTTTAGTTGCTAGGGTCGGATTACTTATATCGTTGTGCGCTCACAACAAATGTCTGCGCGCGTCGATATGTGCTCAAAATTGTCGCACGTATCTCTCGATCGCCGCACTACTCCGTTTTCACACATACGTGAAACGTCGTTAATTACTGTTCCCAAATGTTCCATATAGGATATTATCAATTTTCCAACTCGCGCTATCTCGATTCGCGATTGTCTACTTGTTAGCGATATCGCGCCTCGCTCGCGGGTATTTCCGGTTTTATACAGAGAGACTCTAGCACGTCCGCACGCTAGGACTCTCCCGAACAAAAGACCTCCAATTCTCCTCGATACCGTTCCGCGTTCGCGCAGTCGTCTCCCTACTCCGGAGCTTTCGCATACCAACGCTCGCTTCACGTAAACATGTTTGTCGGAGCGCTCCCTACTCCGGAGCATTCGCATACCAACGGCTCCTCGCAAAAACTTATTTTTCGGTGGAAACTTCCAGTCCGCTGCGCACTTCCGGCGTTCGAGAAATTTCCACTCACAAAATTCACGCGTTACAATTTCGCGGCGCTAGCCTTTTCCATGCTTCCATATCGCAATGTATTTAACCGCTATCTCTCTCTCTCTCTCTCGTACTAGCGTGAATCACGTTCCCCTTTCACGCGCGCGTCAAATTCGCATATTACAGCTTTTATCGGCTTGCGCCTCTATCGCGATGCTACTACAGTGCGTTTACACACATTTAAGATTCGCTACTCCGATCATAGAGCTGTCGCATCGATCCACGCGCGCGTTGCATGTTTTCGATTTTTTCCATTGCGAGTACGTGTTTCACGCTTTCCTAGCTTCTATACATGCATTCAATCACGCATGTGGCCGTTGCGCGCGGAATTAGCTGCGCGCTTGCTTTGCTCGCCTTTCATCGTTCCTGGGGCCTTATAGCGTTCCCCCCAAGGACATAGCTATCGGTCGCCGCGACCTTGGGACCGCGCGCATGCAACTCCTCGCGCGTCGCCTTGTCGACTTCGCGGCCGGTAAGATAGCGTTCCTATCTTCCCTCTGGACCCTTTGTACACATCGGTTCCAGGGGATGACGTTGCGCATCGAATTTAGGGTGCGTCCACCGGGCTACGACGGGACCTGGCCGGGGACGTTCGCGGGACCCCTTTGACAACGTTTATCAACATTCTACCCGTAGAAAACCCCGCGCCGTCATCTTTTCGCGCATCGTCCCGACTCGTCGGCAATTGACCCGAACGCGTTCCTGGGGTGCCAGGGAACACGTCCCATACCATGGATATCCTCTATGCCGTTTGCGCGAGAAATTCGTCGCGCGCCGTCTATTACGCGTTTCTACTTGACAGATTGTGCCCACATTTATCTTGACTCACACCATTACCGCGGTCGCCATCCTGGAAGATACTTGACTCTATACTATCCCCCGTCATTGCTATCTCCAAGAGTTGACAATTGCTATCCGCGTTCTCATCGTATTCTTACCTCTATGCGTATGGAAGCGGGGAAAATTATCCTTTATGCTCTTTAATTTTCAGGAATGAAATATGAATGTTTTATTCTCCTAGGTACATCTGAAATTTCATCTTTGGCTCGAATTCCGCTCACGCGCACAAAACTCGTTATTTAATACTGAGTGTCGCACGCAAAACCTAAACTATATGTCGCACGCAAAATCTAAGCTATGTGTCGCAGGCAAAATCTAATCCGTATGTCGCACGCAAAATCTAAGCTATGTGTCGCACGCAAAATCTAAACTATGTGTCGCACGCAAAATCTTACAACTAACAATGACACACAGTCCGCAGGGTCATGGGATCACAACTTTTTCACCGCGCTGGGGTCGTTTGGAGGGCATTGGGCGGCGTCCTCTTCGTCTGGCGCTGCACCATCGGCCCCCTTGTCCTTCTTCTGGCTGGCCTTGCGGCCTGCCTCTGCATCGGCCTTCGGTACCTGCTGCAGACTCACTTTTAGCCGGGGCACCGACTCCACCGCTGTGATCTTTGCCTTTGCTTGTACCGCTTTCGGCGTCGTCTCTCCTGCGTCCGCTGTCATCTGTGGCTTCTCGGCTGAGTGGGACGTACCACCCGAAACTAACGGTCTCAACCTGACCGACGGTAAGCTTGTAACCGGACCGGCTACTACTAGCTCAAACCTGATCGACGGTAAGCTAACCCAGAATTATTTTACTAGTTAGTTTTGCACTTTACGTTGGGCGGAAGGCTATTTTACCACATTTAACTCGATAATATTCGAACTTCGCAAATTTATCGGTCGCCACTCGGTTTTACCACTACCCGCCGAGAAGGTAAGTATTACGACAGACCTTTCGTTGTCTTGTACTGATTACTCCTTTTTATGTTTCAGGTACTCCCAGGATGCCGGATGGACCCCGCTGACCACTGGATCGCCGCCGTCGCTGGATCGCCGCCGCCGTCGATGGATCGCCGCCACCAATAGATCGCCGCCGTCGCTGGATCACCGGAACGTCGTTGGACAGGGATTTATAACGGTCGCCGTATCAACCAATGGGATTTCAGGAAAGTATAACACAGGAGATTAATAACTTTCACAAGCACTTTGCTCTGCTTTTAACACTGAATTTATTCTGTTTCAGGTTACTCAAAATGGCCGTGTGCACTCGCACTCACAAAATGGCCGCGCGACGCCATCTTGGCATGACTCGCACTTCGCGTAGATTCTACGTCGTACGCAATGTTAATTACTCGCAAACGCGATGACCTATTGTTCTCTGGTCGGATATAACAGTTATTAACGCTGGCTCGCGTATCGATCGCGGATTACGACCGGTTTTCATGGAACTGCACTGGTTCTCCCAATCGGATATCGTCGCGTGGTTTTATCGATCGCTGCTCGATTTAGTTAATGTTCACGACCGAGAATTAACGGCTCGCGTTAACAATTACGAATGTTCACTCGTATACGACATTGCACGTCGCTCGCGGGTTATCTCCGATTTTCATGAGAGATCTCGTATAACGGTTACGTACGTTGATACTCTCTCGGATGACTGTCCCGTTTTTCGGCGTTAACCGAATTATTCGAATTCGCGTTGCACGAAACGACTTTGTGTGCTTGGCGGTATCACTCGCCGCGCACTAACTGATCTCGGTTGACCTTGAGCCTCACGGCACACACGCACGTTACGAGAGCTCCCGAGACAAAGCTAATCAATTTGCAGATTGCTTCCGGTAATTAATACCACTTGCGTTAACTACTAACGACTTTACTGATTGGCGGGATAACGCTCCGTTCGCGGGTTAACACCGGTTTTATGTGAGTTTCGCACGTCACGAAAGCTCCCGGAGAAACACCCTATTTGCGATTATACTTGCGTATCACCGTTTAATTATTCGCGTTAATTACAACGACTTGTTACACTTAGCGGGATTACGCTCCGCTCGCGGGTTAACACCGGTTTTAGAAGAGCCCCGTGTGACACGTCCGCACATCACGATGGCTCCCGGAGAAAGACCCTGAGTCTCGCACCGTAACAGCGCAAGCAAGACCGCGCGCATGCGCAGTGTTACCAGCCGTCCCTCCTGGCTGACGCAATATTCTCGCTCGCGTCGTCACGCACGCGAAAACAGCGTGATATGGAAAATTCCGGAACGCTCGTTATTTATTTGACGCGCAATAACCGATTTAATCGATAATTCCAGAATTCTCCATTTACAATGTCTGTATGCCGAAGTACGGTGATTATGAACAAACGTTTGCAAATTTTTATGCAAACGCTTATTTTGCGCTCGCCTGTCAATCCGATGGTCGCATATACCCGATTGCGCACCTAGGTGCATCAGAAGCCTGTTTTTCGCATCGCGCATGCGCCGACGCATATCTCGCGATGCAACGGCTCTACGGTGACGCGGAAGTCCCCGTCGTGTTTCCCGATGCCGATTTAGCCGGAAACGCTCAACTTTGACTCGTTTTGTCGTCTCCTGGCCGATATCGCCCGAAAATGTCCCTAGGGACCTGATTGGGCCAATTGGATCAGAGAATGCTCGGGAAAGACGTCGTTGACCTATTTCCGGGTCTGGCCGCCGGATCCTGCCGGAATTACGCTAAATCCGCGTAATTCGATACGTTTGTCGCTCCGAGTCGCCCATCGCTCGAAACGACCAATCAGATGGCGAGTTCGCGTATTTCCGTCTTTCGACCACCGAGAGTGTTCCTTTCACCTTTATTCGGCCACCTTTGACCCCTCTTGACTAATTTGATTCCAAAATTCGCGTTTGTATGTGAAAATACCTGAAAATCGCCATTCGGCCACTGGATTGGCTGAAATCGCTTCCCGGTCTCCCCGGATCGCGCTTGAAGTGAATTCACGATATTTCAACTAAAGTTGAGCCAATTCGATCATCATTGGCCCGCGGAATCGTTAGATAGCGTTAATGTTGATTCTCAGCTATATTGTCAAGATGGATCGTCTCTGATTGGCCGAAATTGCTCTCCGGACTCTCCGAGCGGTTTTGACAGTGAATTTACGTTAATTCACTGCCAATTAGCTTAACTCAGCCGTCACTGGACCGCTGAACCTTTTAATAGCGTAAATCTCGAATTCCAATAGCAATCAACGTGGATCGCTCTCTGATTGGCTGTTTCGCGAAACTTTTACAATTTTCAATTTTTCGCGATTTTCTGCATACATAGGCCTCGTGTACCCGAAAATTACTTAAACTAGGCGCAAATCTATTCGTTTAATCTCGATTCATACGTGTTTACCCGCGGAATCGAATTATCTTATGTACTTGTTTTATTTCGCACAAAACTTTTATTCCTATATCTAAAATATATTTCATTGGTATTGTATTTCATTTAGGCACTCTTATTTCTTAATCTTACGTCTAGTAACATGAATCCGCTAGGACTGGGGTTACAATTGTTATCAAAATAAAAGAAATGAGAGAAAATCATTAAAAAAAAAATTAATCATTAATTTTTCAAACTATCGGGTTTTGTGGAGGGCATAGGGCGGCGTCCTCTTCCCCGATGACGATCTCGCCGTCCGCGATGATCCTTAGCGTCTGAGGATGATCCTGCCGCTGCTGTTCCACCACTCTCTGCAGAACGACCCTGGGACCCTCTGATGAGTCGTGACGGGCCGAAGACGGGCCTGATACCTCTTGGTAGGCTCCTCCGCTCGTCCGCTGGTCCGCTCGAACCGGTGCAGTCGCCGGCTCGCCCGTCGGCTGCAAGCTAATCCAGAATAATTTTACTAGTTAGTTTTGCACTTTACGTCGGGCGGAAGGCTATTTAACCACATATAATCTCGATAATATTCGAACTTCGCAAATTATCGGTCGCCACTCGGTTTTACCACTACCCGCCGAGAAGGTAAGTATTACGACAGACCTTTCGTTGTCTTGTACTAATTTCTCCTTTTTATGTTTCAGGTACTCCCAGGATGCCGGATGGACCCCGCTGACCACTGGATCGTCGCCGTCGCTGGACCGCCGCCGCCGTCGATGGATCGCCTCCACCAATGGATCGCCGTCGTCGCTGGATCGCCGGAACGTCGTTGGACAGGGATTTATAACGGTCGCCGTATCAACCAATGGGATTTCAGGAAAGTATAACACAGGAGATTAATAACTTTCACAAGCACTATGCTCTGCTTTTAACACTGAATTTATTCTGTTTCAGGTTACACAAAATGGCCGTGTGCACTTGCACTCACAAAATGGCCGCGCGACGCCATCTTGGCATGACTCGCACTTCGCGTAGATTTTACGTCGTACGCAATGTTAATTATTCGCAAACGCGATTATTTATTGTTCTCTGGTCGGATATAACAGTTAATGTTGCCGGCGCGCGTATCGATCGCGGATCACGACCGGTTTTCATGGAACTGCACAAGTTCTCCCAATCGGATATTGTCGCGTGGTTTCGATCGCCGCTCGAATTTGTTAATGTTCACGACTGAGAATTAACGGCTCGCGTTAACAATTACGAATATTCACTCGTATGCGACATTGCACGTCGCTCGCGGGTTATCTCCGATTTTCATGAGATCAAGAGACACGGTAGTGTCTCGCGCCAAGTACGCGCGGAGCGAGACAGCCGTGGCTCTATATACGCGACGCGACGAGTTATATATATGTTGAAAGTACTCGAGATTTTGAGATCTCGATAACTAGTGAACGGATCAAGTTCTAACTAGGCTCAATGGAAAGCTTGGACCAAATTTATATAATGAAAGTATTTTTATTTTTCCCCTACGTGGCCTACGAAAAAATATATTGCGATGCAAAAGTCCAGACCTGAAAATTTTCATTTAAGAAACGTCCACGTCGTCGGACATATGACATATATATATATATATACCCCCAGCGTTACTTTCACTACTTTCGACTGTAGATGGCTCTTGCTTGTCGATAAATAGATCGCGTTCGCGAGAGAGAGCGAGAGAGCGATATTGCCAGTCTCGAGCGTCTCCATGACAACGAAAGAGACAGCATGTTTATGTGCAGTGACGTGACTGACGTGTACGTTAGTTACCAGCGCGAGGCTGCGTTTACATTTATCGTAATGTTAAGTTCCTTACGACGATATGAGTTGACTCAACTTGAACTCGGAAGATTGTGACACTTGTCTAGCGTTACAACAGTATAACCTAACATATCAGCCTTCTCGACGCGCGAAGAAAAGTGTGTTTATAGTTAGATATATTAACATAGATATATTGTTTACGACAGTTTCTTTGCTTACGATCACGATCGCAGCGTTACGATGGATCGTAAGCTCATTACGACGTAACGTTCGTCGTGACAGTTATCGTATGAATTATTAAGGTGCGTCTACATCTATCGTAACGCTGCGATCGTGGTCGTAAGCAAAGAAGCTTTCGTAAACAATATCGTGGGTGAGATGTTACGAGACGGGCTCGGTGTCCGACGAGCCAAATTTCGGGACTATTCGGGAGTGTGTGTGTGGTGAAAAACGTTTGAGTCCGGCTCGCGAATCAAACGTCCGCGTCACGTCGTCGAGATTAGATCAACGGGATCAACGTTTATAGAATCGAGACTATTCGGGAGTGTGTGTGTGTGTGTGTGTGTGTGTGTGGTGAAAAACGGTCGAGTCCGGTTCGCGAATCAAGCTCGCCGAGTCGGACTCGCGAATCAAACTCGCACATGTTATGGGCCGCTTTAGACGTCCGCGTCGTCGAGATGTACAATGTAAACATAACCATAAAGCGGCCCATACATGTCGCGAGTCCGGCTCGGCTCGGTTTCTGCTCGTTCGTAAGTGAGATGTTACGAGACGGGCTCGGCGTCCGACGAGCCAAATTTCGGGACTATTCGGGAGTGTGTGTGTGGTGAAAAACGTTTGAGTCAGGCTCGCGAATCAAACTCGTACATGTTATGGTCCGCTTTAGACGTCCGCGTCGTCGAGAAATATTCCTTCCGCGTCGTCGCGTCCGAACACTCCGAACGAAGTGCAGTGCTGGAGTGACAGAGTTCGCGCCTTGCGGATGGCTGGTTCCTGGGATACACCCTGTGCGAGGGTCGCGAGGTTATATCTATCGTACGTATTGCTCTTTCTCGCGGTCACGCTCGCGTTCCCCGCTCGCGTTCCCCGCTCGCGTTCTCTCTCTCTCTCTCTCTCTCTCTCTCTCTCTCTTTTTCTCTAATAATGACTATCAAATATATCTGATAAAATTAAATCTAAATATTTTTTGTATTATAACACAAAAATTATATCTGACAGTGACATCCTTAATTAAATGTGCAGTGTAGTTTGTATTATAAATTATTAATTGCCTTATTTTTTTAACAAACTTTACTATACATATATTATCTACTATGACATTCTGCCAATAGCATCGTACATGCCAAATTCTGTATCAAATCTGTTTTTCTTTCGACAAAATTTATTAGTAGCAAACACTGCATAATGTGCTCTCGACAAATTTGACTTTGCCTAATATATTCATATTTTATGTCTTAATTTTTTTAATGATTTATAAATTTATACAATTTACACTGCACATTTAAGGATGTCAAACTCTCAGATATAATTCTTGTAAGTTATAATACAAAAAACATTTACATTTGATTTTATCAGACATAAATGTCGATGTCGATAGACATTACGGCGTTTGATGTATCTATAACAAAAAGGGGTGATATCCGTACAAAATTACCTTTTACAAAAAGGTAAAAAAAAGGCGCCAAGCACGCGTGGTGTACCTTGAAAAAATCGAAGTAATCTTTGTACCTCGAAAAAATCCAAGTAATATCTTTACCTTAAAAAAACCAAATTAATATATTTACCTTGAAAAAATCGAAGTAGTTATCTTTGTACCTCAAAAAAATCCAAGTAATATCTGTACCTTAAAAAAACCAAAGTAATATATTTATTTTGAAAAAATCGAAGTAATATATTTATTACAAAAAAAAGAAATAATATCTTTAAATTATGCGCCAATTAAATATATATTATATCGAAAAATAACTATTGTTCTTTTAAAAAATGTATTCCCATTAAAGTGAAAAAATTAATATAAAATGTGAAAAATTTTAGTGAAAAAAACTTGGCGCATGCTTATCCATTTAATTCGATTATTGCCTATTCTTTCGCTGAATCGGATTTATCGAATGTACTCAATTTTATGGCACACAAAACTTTTATTCTTATCACTATTACATACTTCGCGCTTGCTTAACCTTAAATCGATTCGCTTAATATTAATAACATTAATCCGCAAGGACAAGGGGTACAAATATTAAAATCATTCATTTGATCGGGACTTGTGGAGGGCATTGGGCGGCGTCCTCTTCCTTTACCGCTTCCTCTCCGTCCTCGCTCAGTCGCAGGGTGTACTCGTGGTCCTGCCGGGGCTGTTCCGTCACCCTCTGTAGGATGACCCGTGGACCGTTCGAAGGCTCTTGGCGGACCTCTGGCTGGCCCGTTGTCTCCGGACTGACTCCGCTGCTCGCCCATCGTTCCGTTTGAGTCGGTGCAGTCGGCGGCTCGCCCGTCGGCTGCAAGTTTGTGACCGGACCGGCCGTCAAAATAGTCGAGACCCGTCCTAACCTTACCAGGCGGAGGGTGACTTTGTGACCGGACCGGCCGTCAAAATAGTCGAGACCCGTCCTAACCTTACCAGGCGGAGGGTGACTTTGTAACCGAACCGGCTATGGCCTGACCCGACCTGACCGCTGGTAAGTTTGAAACCGTCTGTTTCAGGTCTACCGTTTGAGACACCGGCGGCTGCAGAAGGGACATCGTCGAGCGCGGGGCAGCCACGGGTAATTGCGGACCAGGCGCCAAAATTGAAAGTGCGGCTCGAGAGGGCCAGAGGCGCAGCGCCCGAGACCGGTGGAAGCAGCAAATCAACGAAGGAGGACCAGCGGCAGAGAGAAGAGGACGCCGCTCCACGCCCTCCAAATAACCCTAGCGCGTAAAAAGAATAATGTGATCCCACATCCCAGCGTACCGTCGTGTATTTAGAAATAAGAGCGTGATATTATAGCATAGATTAAGATAAATAATAAGTTTGACGCGCGCGAGCGCAACGCGGAATGGGTTAAATATATATATTTTAGTTGCGACAAAAAAGTCTAGTTTAGTTTTAAGTTTCGCGTGCGTACATAAAAATTAAGTATTTCGCAATAAATGACATTTATTTCTTTGAAAAACATATACATTGTGACGTGACATAGTCACGTCCACCGCCCGGACGGCTCGGCCGAGGGGAAAGCCGGGGATGCCGTCTCGTCCCAGGTCGAGGAGGCGCGTTTAGGGTAATAATATTTTTGCGAAGCGTAAGTTAGTTTTAGGAGGAGCGCGGCGAGTGTCGCGGGGTGGGCAGCCAGCCACACCATGTAACGACCACGTGTCGCGACGAGGGAGAAACCAAGCGTCGGCGGGGACCAAACGGAGCGGCACGCCGACATCCGAGTCACGTCCGGACCCGCCGCCGGGCCGTCCCGCGGTCCCACCGGGAGCAGCGAGACGCCCGAGCCCGCCGCAGCAAGGAAACCAAGGGCGCGCCGCCACGCCTCGAATGAAGGACGCAGCATCGCTACCGCGGAGCGGATGTGCGACCCTGAACGCCGCAGCCGGGGACGTGGACTGCACCGGTCAGTGGCCAAGGCCTGGCCAGCCTGGCGCACCTGCATCAGACTTGAGAGTCCCGACCGGTACCGCCAGTAAAACGAGGCGAGGAGCACTCCAGTCAAAAGTCCCGCGGTCGAGCGGCAGGCGTCACGTGGGACGTCGTGAGCGACGAGAGCAGCGCGGAGAGCGGATCGGCGGAGCTGAGCGGCCGCGGGCGGCCACGCATGCGCGGGGACCCAACGCGGTCCGAACCGGCGAGCGACTCGGCACTGTCGTGCTGGCTGGCGAGCGAGAGGCATCCTGGAGCCGAGACGAGTCCGCCCCGACCGAGCAACCGTCCTGAGCAGCGCAGCGACACGTGTAAGGCTACCACCCCGGTATCTCGTCGCGTTCCGTGTGCGACCTCGGCCTCCGCCTCTCCTCGATTACCTTTCCTTTGTGTTACCTGCGCACGTACGTTTACCTCATCTCGTGCCAGGAAGTTGGTCGGTACCTAGAGTACCTATTACCTTGAAACGCGGATAAAGGAGGCCGGCCGAGGGAGCGCACGGTTTTGAGTTCGCGTATAGGCCCTCCTCGGGGACCAGTGCGGCCGGCAGTCGCGTGTGTGTGGGTGTGGGGAAACCTTCCGTGCACGGTTGCGTCGGGCGTATGGCGCGTGCCGGATACGCCCGGCAGGGTGAGACCGTTGCGTCGGAGGTTTCCACGGGATCGCGGAATCGCGGCGGTTATTGGTGTCGTTTCGCGGATTCCGAGTAAGAGTGTCGCGAAAAGTATCGTGGTTGCCTCGCGAACGTCGTAAGACGTATCGGGGGAATGGTCTCGCGAACGTTGTGAAACGTGTCGGGGGAACTTCGGATTTCGAGTTAGTATCTCGCGAACGTCGTAAAACGTATCGGGAGAAGAGTAAAGTCCCGCGAACGTCGCGAGACGTGTCGGGGGCAATTGCTACGGTTGTTGCGTCGCGGGCGGCCGAGGAATGTCGCGCGGGTTTTTGCCGCGCATTCGCTGAGGCCGCCGCGAAAACGAGCGCGGGGAAAGTTTCGCGAGCGTTGGCATTTCGGGTTTCGGACAAGTTGCGATTCAAGTAGGTTGCGGATATAGTTTCGTGTTCGAGTGCGTGGTATGAGTGAGTTGAGAGCGTGAGTCTATCATCTGTCATATCTTTTCACCAGCGTTCTATTATTTCTTTCCGTAAATATATTATTATTTCTTTCCGTAAATATATTATTATTCCTTTCCGTAAATATATTTCTTTGTTATACATTATTTGAGTGTGTTGATTGCGTTGCGCCGCCTCTCCCTTTCCTCAAAGTATCAAACTCGCCCCGCGCCCTGAGTGGACGTGCGTGTCCGGGCGATCGCGTCAAGATTAGGCTTACGAAACGTGGTGCGCGTATTCGCACCTGGCGCCCAAGTTTTCGCGTTACTTCGCGAATATCGTGGAGATTGGAATACCTCGCGAATACCTCGAGATTACCTGTTGAAATACCTCGCGAATACCTCGAGATTACCTACTGAAATACCTAGCGAATACTTCGAGATTACCTACTGAAATGCCTCGTGAATATCGTGGAAATTAACTGGCGGAATACCTCGCGTCTACCTTTGAGAGTCTTAGCCGCTTGAGTACCTCGCGGATACCTTTTACCTCTCTATCGGTGACTAATTTGCAGCCGCGCCTCCTCGGCGGGCGAGACCGAGGAAAAACGGGTTGCAACATATATATGACTAATCTCCTCACCTTTCCCGTTTCCATACGCGAATTATAACAGATATATAATTAAAGCGCGATAGAGTCAAACCGAGTAGAATCATTCGTAGATACTTAAGTAAGATATTGATAACGCAAAGTACTTGTTCAGGCGCACTTTGAAACGTGCGATATATACAGGGTGAGTCATTTCAATCTATAAACGCTAATATCTCGAAAAATATGGAAGATACGGAAAAATGTTTCAGACAAAAGTTGTATGGTCTAAAGGGGGACATAAGATGGTGGCAATGATTTGACTTTGGATGGTCGTTTGAAGCTCACGTGAACGTCACCTTCAATTTCTTAAATGGAACCCCCTATATTGTAGTATATCGTTTGAAAGGGCATAAAGTAAGAAAAATTTTGGCGCAAACCAGAGGTCGATACGTTGACCCGTTCGGGAGTTATTTAGGGTCAAAAATTGACTTTTTCCAAATTTGACTTTAAATAACTCCCGAACGGATCAACGTATCGACCTCTGGTTTGCGCTAAAATTTTTCTTATTACATGCCCTTTTAAATGATATACTACAATATTGGGGGGGTTCCATTTCAAATTTTTGAGTTGCAGTCCCCTGGGACACTAAAAAATTTTAAGTAAAACCCCCATATTGTAGTATACTATTTGAAAGGGCATAAAATAAGAAAAATTTTGGCGCAAACCAGAGGTCGATACGTTGATCCGTTCGGGAGTTATTTAAAGTCAAATTTGGAAAAAGTCAATTTTTGACCCTAAATAACTCCCGAACGGGTCAACGTATCGACCTCTGGTTTGCGCCAAAATTTTTCTTATTTTATGCCCTTTCAAACGATATACTACAATATAAGGGGTTCCATTTAAAAAATTGAAGGTGACGTTCACGTGAGCTTCAAACGACCATCCAAAGTCAAATCATTGCCACCATCTTATGTCCCCCTTTAGACCATACAACTTTTGTCTGAAACATTTTTCCGTATCTTCCATATTTTTCGAGATATTAGCGTTTATAGATTGAAATGACTCACTCTGTAGATTCGCGAAGTAAAGTCGATGACGCGCAACGGATTCATGACGCGGACGAAAAATTGATCGAGTTTCGCGTCGAGTAAGCCACATGGCATACCTGGAACACATATTCAATGAGATCCGATTGACCGGAAGTGCGCGCACCCAACTACCTGTGCGGCGGAAGGAGACGAATGTCGGCTTTACGAATAAGCTAATTGGGGCCCAAATAGCATCCTCAATAGGGTCCCAACGCGATCGGACGAATGCGTGCCAAATTAGATGCGCGGCCTCACACCCCGAAACCGAGGCATCCGGAGTAATCAAGGGTGACCCGAGAACACTTCCGTATCGAACGCAAAGTCGAAACAGCGACGCGTAAGGAGTTACATCCGCGCGGGTCAAAGGTCATACAGACCATCATTATTGCATTCGGGAGATCGGCAGAGGTCCGATCAACGTGATCAAAGTGAATAGATCCAAACTATAGCGGCGCGCAGCTAACTCCGTGCGCGAGGGTCACAGGCGTGCAGGGACATATGCGGCGTGCTCGAGCCAGTATGACAAGAGCGCAAATGCAACCAGAATTGCAGTCCATGCGGCGCGTACGGATATCGGTGCGACAAATTAGCAAATTAAGAAACGTAATTTAGAAGTGTGCAAGAGCACCCAAATAGCGCTATAGAGCGAAAGCGAGTCGATTCTTGCAGCGGTTCGCGAGATTCATGCGCGCGCTAATCGAAAAGCGAAATTTGCGACAGCGAAGCTGAATAATCGCTCGAATAAATGTAAAATGGAAACGTGGAAGGCAATAGCATTTGCGAAGCGAATATTATCGTCGAAAAGCGAACGACGAGATATAGCGAATATTTCAGAGTCTGTAAGTAGAGACTTTCAGAACGCGGAAATACGCATTTGAAGGTCTCTACAAAAAAACAACTTTTTGTAAACGACCATCGGAATGCGAGCGCTCCGACAAACATGATTTCGCGAAAGGACTTTCGAATGCGAGAGCTTCGGAGTAGGGATAGCTCCGAAAACATGTTTACGCGAAACGGACTGTGGAATGCGAGTGCTCCGGAGTAGGGGATACCGACGCGCAGACGCGGACGGCTCCGACGAGGGTTACGGAGCAAATATCAAGGTCTTCGATCCGGGAGAGTCCTAGCGTGCGGACGTGCTAGTAACTCTCTACCTAAAACCGGAAATAACCCGCGAGCGAGGCGTGATATCGTTAACGAGTGAACAACCGCGAATCGAGATAAAGCAAGTTGTAAGATTAATAACATCATTTATTTGAACATTTGAGAACATTAATTAACAACGGTTCACGTGTATGTGAAATCGGAGTAGTGCGGCGATCGATAATTACGTGCGACAGTTTTGAGCGTATATCGACGTGCGCGAACATTAAATAGCGTTAGCGAGTTGCGACGAACCACGAGTTATAATCGCATTGATAATTAGTAACATTCCAGCGTACGACAAGAAGCCGGCGCGTATATCCGGCCAGCCTACGTGGCAACGGGCGGCCATTTTGTGAGCGCTAACGCGTATCCATATTGTGTAATCTGAAATAGAAATAAATTCAGTGTTAACAGCAGAGCAAAGTGTCTGTGAATATAAAGTTATTTTCCTGTGAAATACTTCCCTGAAAATAAATCGGTTGACACGGGGTCCTTGAAATCCCTGTCCAACGACGATCCGGCGATTCAGCGGCGACGGCGATCCAGCGGCGGCGGTGATCCAGTGGGCAGCGGGGTCCATCCGGCATCCGAGGGGAACCTGAAACAGAGAAAAGCAGAATTAATTCAAAATCAGTCTACGAAAGGTCTGTAGACATTATAGTTATCTTCTCGGTTAGACACGGTTAAACCGAGTGGCGACCGTTGATAAAAACGAAATCTGAAACAGTGAGTCGTGATAAAATTACTTTCCGCCTGGTTAGGGTATCTAAATAACATATGCGAGAAATAGATAGTAACCTTACCATAGGGTGGTGTAGGGTTGTAACCGGGCACGTTAGGTCACGAGTGACACTGCAGCCGGGAGCTGCTTTGTCGACGCCGCCTGCCGGACCGCGGGTCGAGCCACCGCGGAACCAGGCAGACCGGACCGTAGAAGCCGCTTACTACCAACGATGCTCTGGACCACTGGATCGTCACGGATGAAGCACCCACAGGATCGTCGAAGGAATCTCAGGTAAGTGTCGTATACCGAATGCTTATAGCGTAAGCAATGTGCATTTACTCGCACTTGATTTCCGCAGGAATGATGATTACGCATGAATCTCCCGCATGGAAGGTGACTCAGGATGGGTCACAGGATATCGTCGAATGATTCCAACACTCAGGATATCTCTTTGTATAACAATGTATTTATTCAGTAAATCTCGAATAAATAGTCATTCAGTTCGATCGACGATGATTTACAATCACTCTTGGTGTATCACCGACGTCGGATATCACAGTTCGCGTGTCGCGACTAATTTCGGATATACGCGTATTTCGTTCCGCAGCACGGGTATCACCGGTCGTAGCGAGAATAAAATATATCCTCCCGTATGACTGTCCTTTGTTTCGCACACGGATGTGAAATAACGCGTTATTCACATGTGTCGCACGCACTAACACCGATACGTGATATTCCCGGATATCGCTCCGTACGCGGGTCTCGTCGGTTGTTACGAGAATCTCGGCTATGTGTCAAAGTGAGTTACCGCTCTGAGCTCTCCCGACAGACTGCTCCACTATTACGCATAAATCGCGCACGTATGTTGAGTATCGCTAAACTATGCTTTATTCGCGAACTCGCGGGTCTCGCCGGTTGTAACGAGAACAACGGTTATGTAAATTGAGCTAGCGCTTCGAGCTCTCCCGACAGACTGACCTCGGTCGATCGCTCGCCGCGTCGCACGTTCCCACTCCTGGGCGCTACCCCCACTCTCGTTGTTTGTCACATCGGACCATCGGCGATCACGTGATCGTCGCCTGACGGTAACTGCGTATGGAACAAACAACTGACAAACGGAGAGGAATGTTGTTTTGTTTCCCGGTTATTTCGCGCTCGCTGGAGACTATTCGCAAATACATCTCGAGAATATTATATATATTTCACAATTTCACGGATCTCTCCGAGATACAAAATTATGGATGTTTCTTAGGATCTACGCCATGGATATCGCTCGCATATAACTCTTATGCTCGATATTGCCTTTTATGCACGCTCATACGTCACAATTTTAACGGTTACGCGTGTGCTATGATCTCGGCGCACAATCATCCGATTGACGCGGAATCGCGCTAACATCACCAATTAACGTCTCGGGAAGCGAGTTCTTATGACTAATCGCCGTTCGAGATCCGTGTGCGAGGTTTTCGCCGCACATTTGTCGAATCGACGCGGGATCGCGATATTTGTGTATATTACAAACTCGGAAATGCATCGGTATGGGTCCTGTCCCTGTAGATGACGTGTGCGTCGATCTCGGCGCACAGAGTTCGCAGGTCGACGGGACCTGGTGCGCTGCATTCCCGGGAACTCTGTAAAGCGATCGCACGCGGTTGTCCCTGAGGAAGGTGTCCGTGCTGGGTGTTTCCGGCACCCAGGTGGGATCGGTCTGAAACTCGACATCTGGCCTATTTTGGACCTCGGTAGACCATTTTCGGTGGTCCCGTGGCCGTACGGGGTGTGTGCTACTATCTCGCGGCACAGTGATAAAAAATCTAATCGAACGTCATGGATGCCTTAATTGACATCCCGGAAACACATTCGTAACACTGGTTTACCCGTATCATGTCTGTGCTAGGATTTTCCCGCACACACCTCGGACTCGGTCGAAATGTCAATCATCACGCTCATCGGTACTCGAATAACGCGTAGGTATCGTCCTCCGCGGGAGTTGAGACTTGTGCGGGAATTTTGCCGCACACTTGTCGGACAACATCGGGGACACGTGAGGCGTGTTCCCCGTGACTCATAATGTCACCTTGGATAGTCACCTCCCGTAGATGACGCGTGTGCTCGACTCCTGGTGCACACTCGGTCGTCGCGGACGAAAATTGTTTATTCGCGCGTCAAGAACGCTAACCAGTCGCGACATATCGAATTTTCACGCGAAAATGCTGTGTGACACGATTCCGGTGCACACAGTACCATCAACCGTATAACACGCTCGAATGCGCGTAGCTGCTCACACTGACGCGCGATAACGCTGAATCACGGGGTAGTTCCCGTTTATTTAAAAAAATAGCGAGTCGGTAGAAAGACTCTATTATCGAGGTTTCACGCAAGTCAACTGCTGTAACGCAAAACATAAATCATACATCGTATCGAAACGGTGGACAAGGGAAAATATCTTTATTAAATTAATCTATCGCCACCGTGGGCCTTTGGCACGAGACAAAAGAACATCATAAATCAAACGAACGAAAACTATTTACGTTTATACGCTCTGGGCGACCACCCGTCACTCAGAGGCATCTCTGTCGTGCATACATATATATCTGTATCTTGAATCGCATTACAATAACTAAATTAATGTTAGCCGCCACGCTTGGCGTTTAATAAAAGGAACTTAAATTTTTCCCGGCCGTCGGATGTTACGTCGATTGTACACAGGGTCATCAAATAAATGAAAACTACGCGTGCACATATAAAATGGACATTTACAAGGTAAATGTGATTATTCGGCTCGGGGATAATGATGTGGGTGCAAGCGTGCTCGCTCACACGCGCTATATGGGCGCGGCCTGCGTCCAGTCGGCCCGATCAGACTCACCGCCGGCTCCTCCGGTCGTTGTTTCTGACTGCCTCGTCCGCGATGCTGCCTCCGGCTGCAGGGTCAGGTCGAACGTTCGGTCACAAGTTAACCCTCGATTATTCAGCTATCTAATTTACCTATATATATACCGACCGCAGGGTAATCTTTCTTATTTAGTTAGCAATTCTCATCTAATCGCCCGTCGATAAAGTAGTTTTCCTTGATTCGATTATCTCTCACAACTAACTCGTCTAATCACCCGTCGGTAAGGTAGTTTTCCTTATTGCTATTATCTCTTGCAACTAACTTTTCTAATCACCCGTCGGTAAGGTAGTTTTCTTTACTTCTATTATCTTCTATAGCTAACTTATCCGGACGGAAGGTGGATCTGCCACGACTCACTCGATAATGCTTTTACTAATTTATCGGTCGCCACTCGGTTTAACCGTTACCCACCGAGAAGGATAACTGATTGACAAACCTTTCGTAGTCGATTTCAATTCAAATTCTCCTTTTCTGTTTTAGGTTTCCTCTGGATGCTGAATGGACCCCGCCGCCCACTGGATCGTCGCCTCCGCTGGATCGCCGCCGTCAATGGATCGCCGTCGTCGCTGGATCGCCGTAACGTCGTTGGACAGGGATTTGTAGGCCGCCGCATCAACCAATAGGATTTCAGGGAAGTATTGATATAGGAGATAGTTTATATATTTACAGGCACTTTACTCTGCTTTTAACACTGAATTTATTTTGTTTCAGATTACACAATGTGACTACGCGATAGCGCTCACCAAATGGCCGCACGTCGCCATGTTGACGTGGCCCGTTATTCGCGTCGAATATTATCGCACGCAATGCAAATTAATCGTCGTCGCGATTACTAGTCGTTCACACGTCGCTTTTCGTAATCGTGAAGTAACTTGGCGCGCGTATCGATCGCTGATTGTCGACCGGCTTATACGGAACTCTATGTGGTTCGGCCGACCGATGAATCGTCGCGTTTTAAAAATCGATCGCTGACCAATCACGTAATTACTGAACAACTGTGGAACTTTTATTTCAGAATTTATTACAATGAATCGCGCTATTACACAACGACTTGTACGGATTTACGCGCCGCTCGCGGTACAATCTCGGTTTTAATAGTTATCTATTAACGCCGTTTACTCTCTTGCGGATTACGCGTCGCTCGCGGGTTAACCCCGGTTTTACTTAAGCGTCTATAGCACGTCCGCACGCTATGACCGCTTCCAGGCGAAAGACCTTCTCTCCTGCGTCGGGCAGGCTTATATTGATTTCTCGGCGCTTGCGCACTCGCGCTTGCTGTCACGCACGGCCGCGGTGAATCCATTGTTCGATTCGGTGATACATGCGAAAACAGCGTGCCACAGAAGGTTCCAGATCGTTCGCTATTTATTTGCTGCGTAGTATAATTTTTTCTATGCTCTTTCTTTCTTTCGTTCTGGAATCTTCCGTTTACAAATACGACTATGTTTGTTACTTTTATGCGCAGCGCTAACACTCATGATAATGTTCCATCGATTTATATATTTCTCATTTAATAAACTGATTTTATTAATAACTATTTTTATGTTACTGTAAACCATTCCGTGCCTCCATATCCCTATTTAACTATAATAACGCATATTTGTACAACAGATAAGCCGCGCACGAAATTCGAGAACCTTTGGTCGGTTTTCATTATAACTTTGCGTAAACGTATTACGAACATACCCGAGTATGTTCAATTCGGAAGATGCAACTTTCGACCTTTGCGCCTCGAATTCTGTGCGCATCGCTTTCATCGCGACCCTACTCTCATGGGGTATTGTGGGGGCCAAATTAGGAGCATGTGGGGACCCGTGAGGGGTCCCCACATGCTCCTAATTTGGCCACCCCGACGATCAACCTCCGCACAGGCATTTTATCGCGCAACGTCCGGATGTCGTCGGGACTTTCAGGGGAGCGTCAGTTGCGTTCCCTAGAAGGCGTAGGACACGTTTGTCCCTGAGAAATATCGTGCGCACGTTAGTTTTTGCGCGTGGACCCAATGGTCTCCGTATCAACATGGGTGTGTTCCTCGGGTGCTAGGGTACGCGCCCCAGGTGTTAATTTACATTTAAATCTTTCGCGCAGCGATCGCACGGCGCACCGTGTGAACGCGGTTTAACGTTCGTGACATGTAAAAAGTAGGCGTCCGCTGTAACGCAATTTAATATCATGCTTATAGAGGCAAGGAAAAGTATACCTATTGTCGGTTTTCATGAATCGAAATCTTTATCAATTTATTTATTCTTACCGTCAATCAATATCTATACCGACGCCCGATCGGCGTTATCGATCCAAGATACAAAATCATTAAATGTTCTATCCACAAATCTCTGTTCTCGCAAGGTAATTTATCGACTGCTTGCTCGCTCGAATTTTCGAACATCGTTCGCGTTTCCTGCATTATCGGCTCGCGGTATTTGCTCTATTTATCTCTGATTCGACATAAATGATTTTAATTTCAAATTACTATTTTTGTCTTACAAAAGTTTATTATACTTTTGAATATACAAAATAAACTATATCTAATTAACTACGTATGAATACTACATCTAATTATCTATCTATGACTACATATAATCCGCCGGGACAGGGGATACAATATTTTTATCTTTTACACGCTCGGAGTGTTTGGAGGGCATTGGGCGGCGTCCTCTTCGTCCGAGATGTCGCACACAAGGGGTTGGACGACCCTCTCCAGCAGGACCTTGGGGCCTCCGTCCGCTGTCCTCTTTGGCATTTTGGCGTCCTTAAGGGCGCCATCGGCGTTATCCTGGGCGGAGTGCGCCCTCCGTGGTGCGGCGTACTCGCTCGTGGACGGCGAAGCGTCCGTCAGCTGCAAGCTAACCCAGAATAATTTTACTAGTTAGTTTTGCACTTTACGTCGGGCGGAAGGCTATTTAACCACATATAACTCGATAATATTCGAACTTCGCAAAATTATCGGTCGCCACTCGGTTTCACCATTACCGGCCGAGAAGGTAAGTAATTCGACAGACCTTTCGTTGTCTTGTACTAATTTCTCCTTTTTATGTTTCAGGTACTCCCAGAATGCCGGATGGACCCCGCTGACCAGGATCGCCTCCGTCGCTGGATCGCCGCCGCCGTCGATGGATCACCTCCACCAATGGATCGCCGTCCTCGCTGGATCGCCGGAACGTCGTTGGACAGGGATTTATAACGGTCGCCGTATCAACCAATGGGATTTCAGGAAAGTATAACACAGGAGATTAATAACTTTCACAAGCACTATGCTCTGCTTTTAACACTGAATTTATTCTGTTTCAGGTTACACAAAATGGCCGTGTGCACTCGCACTCACAAAATGGCCGCGAGACGCCATCTTGGCATGACTCGCACTTCGCGTAGGTTTTACGTCGTCTCCGCAAAGAGGGGAAAGCCGGGCCAGAGGGCTAAACCGGCGCCTAAAGCCGGCGGCTCCGGTAACTCGGGCGAGGACATGGAGGTCGAAGCGGACCCTCCAGCCCGAGTGCCGAAGATAAGAAGCATCGAGGTGGTTCAGGCCGTCCCCTCACGTAAGAGGTTGGCCTCGAACGAGAGAGGGACCAGGGACGAAAGTCCCAAAGAACAAAGGAAGAGGAAGGATAGGAGGCGGGCTCTGTCATCGTCGGCGTTGAAAGCGCCGACGACTGGGGGAGTCCAGCACGACGAAGGGATGCCAGTATTGCCGACCGTGGCGGTTCCGACCAACAGCGGACGGAACGACGAGGAGATGGCGGAGGGGGCCGCCGCTGGAACAACCCAGTAATGGCCCAAAAAATCCTTCAGGCCAACCTCAACCACTGTCGCGCTGCCCAGGATGTGTTTCTACACAGTATGGCAGAGCGCGGCAGTGGACTGGGGGTGGTGGCGGAGCCGTATCGCGTCCAGCGGGATCATCCGTGCTGGGCGGGCGACCGGGGCGGCTCCGTTGCCATCACATGGAGGATGACGAGCGAGCCCACCGCCTGCACTAAGCTCGAGGCGGGCGATGGGTTTGTCGCCGTCAGGTGGGGTCGTGT
This sequence comes from Harpagoxenus sublaevis, assembly GCA_030770355.1. Lineage (NCBI taxonomy): Eukaryota > Metazoa > Arthropoda > Insecta > Hymenoptera > Formicidae > Harpagoxenus > Harpagoxenus sublaevis. Next base: position 66,487 of record JASTWR010000560.1, on the reverse strand, counting down.
TGCGGTGGTGGGAGTGTACGCTCCCCCCAGCCTCACCACGGCCCAGTACGAGCGGTTTTTGGACAGTCTATGGGGCTGTGTCTCGAGGATGCTTCCTGGACCGACGGTGGTGGCCGGAGACTTCAACGCCAAGTCGGCGTCGTGGGGGTCCCCGGTTGCCGATGCAAAGGGAAGACTCCTCGAGAGGTCGGCGGCGGGCCTGGGGCTCTGTATTATGAATGCAGGGTCCACCCAGACATGCGTGCGGCATCGGGGGGGGGGGGGTCCATAGTGGACCTCACTTGGGCCAGCCCCCCTGCTGCGCGCCTCATCAGTGGATGGAGGGTGATCGAGGGGGTCGAAACTCTATCGGATCATAGATATATCGAGATGAGCCTCTCGGTCGCCCCCCCCCCCCGGCAGTGCGGGCCCGCCGCCGGGAAGCCCAGAAGGGAAGCCCAAGATGGGCCTACCGGAAGATGGATCGCGAGCTATATAGGGCCGCGATCCATACTTCCTTATGGCAAGAAGAAACTTCGCTTGAAGAATTTGAGACCGTGGACGAGGCGGCTGGATGGCTCGGGGACATCATGACCACCGCATGTGATGCGGGGATGCCCCGAGTCAAGCCCAGCCCACGAAAAGCGGCATACTGGTGGACGGAGGAGATCGCCGAGCTAAGGCGCTCCTCCGTCCAAGCCAGGAGAACCTGGTTGCGGGCCCGAAGAAGCCGGGACCCGCACAGGTTAGAGGCGGCCGGAGAGGGGTATCGCGCCGCCAGATACGCCCTCTCCAAAGCGATCAAGGTGACCAAGGACCGTGCCTGGGCAGAGCTGCTCCGGGACCTGGACCGGGACCCTTGGGGGCGACCATACCAGATAGTCCTGAACAAACTCAGGGCTTGGTCGCCCCCAACGACGGAGAGTCTCGACCCCGAGTTCCTCGAGAGGGTGGTGGACGCCCTCTTCCCCGATGACCCTGGGGAAAGGACGAGGGCGTTCATGGATCCTGTTCAACAGCCGGTGGAGTGGGAGGAGGAATTCGAGGTTGAGCTAGAAGAGATGGCCCGAGCCGCCAAGAAGATCAAGGCAGGCAAGGCTCCGGGGCCGGATGGGGTACGCGGTGCCTAAAAGACGGCCGGTTCCCCAGAGCTTGGAAGGTTGCAAAATTGGTCCTCCTCCCAAAGGCAGGAAAACCCGCCGACTCACCCTCGGCGTACAGGCCAATTTGTTTGCTGGACGAGGTCGGCAAGCTCTTCGAGCGTATTATTGCCGCCCGCCTCGTCCAGCACCTGTCCCGGACTGGTCCGGACCTATCGCCGGACCAGTACGGCTTTCGGGCGAGGCGCTCGACGATCGATGCCGTCGAGCGCATCAAAGCCCTCTCGGAAGCCGCGGCGACGGAAGGCAGGGTGTTACTAGGCGTCTCATTTGACGTTGCGAACGCGTTTAACACCCTGCCGTGGTCGGTGATACGGGGGGCTCTCGAACACCACGGAGTCCCCCAGTATCTGAAGGTGGTTCTACATGACTACCTTCGGGACAGGAAATTGGTCTGTACGGACCGAGATGGCACAAAGAGGGTGAGGCTGGTGGTGCGGGGGGTCAGTACTTGGCCCGCTTCTGTGGGACCTTGGATTTGACGCAGTCCTGCGCGTCGCCCTCCCCCCGGGGTGCTGGGTGTCTGGTTTTGCAGATGACACCTTCCTGGGTGTGGAGGGCGACGATTGGGCGGAGGCCCGACGGAGGGCGAACGTGGCGGTGGCTTGCGTGGTGGCAGCCATGGAGAGAGTGGGCCTCAAGGTGGCTCCCCAGAAGACGCAGGCGACGTATTTTTACGATCGCTCTAAGGGGAAGCCACCTAGGGCCCATATAATGGTGGAAAGGACCCGTATCCCCGTGGAGGCCCAGCTGAAATTGCTGGGTCTTTGGTTGGACGGAACCTGGAGCTTTGGCGAGCATTTTGCTCGCCTAACTCCCAGAATACAGGGTGTGGCTAATAGCCTGGCGAGGCTGATGCCCAACCTGGGAGGGGCGAGCGGCCGTGCTCGCCGGCTGTACGCGTCGACGGTGCACGCCGTGGCGCTGTATGGCGCCCCGGTGTGGGCAACAGCGGCGGAGGCCCCCGGGCGCAAGGGCAACGCAATCAGGGCGCAGTTGCGCCGAGCCCAGCGCCCGGTGGCATTGAGAGTGTCGCGCGCGTATCGCACCGTGTCGCACGCGGCGGCCACGACCCTGTCCGGGCTTCCCCCATTAGAGCTCGCAGCTCGACAGTACATGGAGGTGTACAGACGTACAAAAGAGTTGCGAGCGGGGGGAGTCGAGTTGACGGATAGGGTCAGAGGACTGGTCGGGCTCCAGGAAAAGACGGCCCTCATCGCCAGATGGGGTGAATATCTCGCCAACCCAGCGCTGCCTGGGCGGAGGACCGTCGACGCCGTCCGACCCTGTCTAGCGGAATGGCTAGACAGTCGGGGGTACGGGATAACGTATCACGCTACACAGGTACTCACCGGACACGGTTGTTTCGGTGAGTATCTGTGTAGAATAGGGAAGGAAGTCACCACGCAATGCCACCATTGCGACGAGGAAAGGGACTCGGCGCAGCACACGCTGGAACATTGTCCAGCGTGGGCGGAGCAGCGCCGAGTCCTCATGGCGGAGGTCGGTAACGACCTTTCCCTCCCGGCTGTTGTGGCGGCCATAGTCGGGAGGGAAGACAGGTGGAGGGCGTTCCTATCCTTCTGCGGTCAAGTAATGACCGCGAAGGAGGACGCCGAGAGGATCCGTCGCGGGGAGCGGGCTGCTCCCGCGGCGGTTCCTCCATAGAGCCCAACGGGCCAAACCTGGCCCGTTCCCCCCAATAACAACAGGGGCACTACTGCTTTAGCAGTAGGAGTGGAGCTGCACCTCCGGGCGTCTTCCCCCGACGGGGAAGGCGTCCGGAGGACGGGTGGTCGATGACCCGGCGGGCACCGGGCATCGACCAATACTCCCAACAACAACGGGAGGGGTGGCGGGGTGGATGGTGTCCACATCCCGCCACACACACGATAAGCAGGCTCGGTTGAGCCATAGAGCCTATGAAGGTTCAGCGACAGGGAGCCAAGCCTGGCTCACGCATCGGGGGGCGTTCCGGACGCATAATAACTGTTCCCGGGCGCCCCCTATACGATGCAGCGAAGGACACCCGTGCGGTTTTAGCCGGCAGGCTCATGAATGCAGTATCGTTGGCGATGTGCTATTCATAGAATCCGGCACTCCCCTCGCTTCTCTGCCCGGAGAGCGGGGGGGTCTTCCCCCTCCTTGTACAGAGGGGGCTACTGGGCAAACCGGGTTTCGGCTCGGGATCCCAGTAGTGGAAGATTTCCGCACGAAAAAAAAAAAAAAAAAAAAAAGGTTTTACGTCGTACGCAATGTTAATTATTCGCAAACGCGATTATTTATTGTTCTCTGGTCGGATATAACAATTATTAACTCCGGCGCGCGTATCGATCGCGGATTACGACCGGTTTTCATGGAACTGCACAGGTTCGCCCAATCGGATAGCGACGCGTGATTTCATCTATCGCCGCTCGAATTTGTTCACGACTGAGAATTAACGACTCGCGTTAACAATTACGAATGTTCACTCGTATACGACATTGCACGTCGCTCGCGGGTTATCTCCGATTTTCATGAGAGATCTCGTATAACGGTTACGTACGTTGATACTCTCTCGGATGACTGTCCCGTTTTTCGGCGTTAACCGAATTATTCGAATTCGCGTTGTACGAAACGACTTTGTGTGCTTGGCGGTATCACTCGCCGCGCACTAAGTGATCTCGGTTGACCTTGAGCCTCACGGCACACACGCACGTTACGAGAGCTCCCGAGATAAAGTTAATCAATATAATGATTAATTTCGGTAATTAATACCACTCGCGTTAACTATGAACGACTTTGTTAATTAGCGGGATTACGCTCCGCTAGCGGGTTAACACCGGTTTTATGTGAGCCTCGTACGACACGTCCGCACGTCACAAAGGCTCCCGGAGAAAGACCCTTTTTGCGTAATTACTCGCGTAATTATTTCTTGCGTTCACTACGAACGACTTACCACTCGCGTAATTAACATTGCTCGTTAATTATTCCGCGTTGCTAACTTGCGGGTTTACGCGCCCCTCGCGGGTTAACTCCGGTTTTACAACGAGCCTTGTGTGACAGGTCCGCACGCCACGAGAACTCCCGGAGAAAGACCTCGAGTCTCGCACCGCAACGGCGCAAGCAAGACCGCGCGCATGCGCAGTGTCGTCAGCCATCTCTCCTGGCTGACGCAATATTCTTGCTCGCGTCGTCACGCACGCGAAAACAGCGTGATATGGAAAATTCCGGGACGCTCACTATTTATTTGACGCGCAATAACCGATTTAATCAATAATTCCGGAATCTTCCACTTACAATGTCTGTATGATGGAATATAACCATTATGAATAAACATTTGCAAATTTATATGCAAATGCCTATTTTATGCTCGCCTGTCGATCCTACAGTCGCATACATCCGATCGCATCTCCAGATGCATCGGAAACCCGTTTTTCGCATCGCGCATGCGCCGACGCCTATCTCGCGATGCAACGGCTCTACGGTGACGCGGAAGTCTCCGTCGTGTTCCCCGATGCCGATTTGGCCGGAAATGACCAATTTTGACTCGTTTCGCCCTTTCACCGCCGATATTGCCCGAAAATGTCCCTAGGGACTTAATTGGGCCAATCACGTCAAAGGATGCTCGGGAAAGACGTCGTTAGCTTATTTCCGGATCTGGCCGTTGGATTTTGCCGGAAATACGCCAAATCTGCGTAATTCGATACGACTGTCGCTCCGAGTCGCCTGCCGCTCGAAACGACCAATCAGATGGCGAGTTCGCGCATTTCCGTCGCTCAACCAATGAGAGTGGTCCTTTCACCTTTATTCGGCCACCTTTGACCCCTCTTGACTGATTTGATTCCAAAATTCGCGTTTTTCTATGAAAACACCGAAAATCGCCGTTCGGCCACCGGATTGGCTGAAATTGCTTCCCGGTCTCCCCGGATTGCGTTTGAAGTGAATTTACGCTATTTCAACTAAAGTTAAGCCAATTCGATCGCCATTGGTCCGCGGAATCGTTAAATAGCGTTAATGTTGTTTTTCAGCGGTATCGTCAAAGTGGATCATCTCTGATTGGCCGAAACTGCTCTCCGGACTCTCCGGGCGGTTTTGGTAGTGAATTTACGCTAACTCGATGCAAATTATCATAACTCGGCCATCATTGGACCGCAGAACCTTCTAATTGCGTTAAATTCGAATTTCAATGAAAATCAACTTGGATCGTCTCTGATTGGGTGTTTCGCGAAACTCCTACGATCTTTGATCTTTCGCGGTTTTCTGCATCTGTAGACCTTGTGTACCTGAAAATAATCTTATCTAGGCGCGAATCTACTCATTTACTTCGCTTACTATCTATCTTCTCGCGGAATCGAATTTATCAAATGTATTCGTTTTTCAGCACACAAAGCTTTTATTCTTAAAACTACGGTACATTGCTTTGGTTGAGTATTCTTATAATACGCTCTTATCGAATAACCTTATTTCTAATGACATTAGTCCGCTGGGACAGAAAGTACAATGTTAAAAGCAAAAGAAACAATAAACAAAGCCTAAAGGAAAATAATCACTGCAATCTATTCTAGCGGGTCTTGTGGAGGGCATTGGGCGGCGTCCTCTTCTTTCTTGAAGTTGTCACCACCGCTTTCCTGTCGCCGTCTGCGCTGTTCGTACCGCGCAAGGATGGTCCTCCACCCTCTCCAGGACGACCCGTGGACTGTCCGAAAGCTCCTGGCGGGCCTCTGGCTGGCCCGTTGTCTCCGGACTGACTCCGCTGCTCGCCCATCGGTCCGTTTGAGTCGGTGCAGTCGGCGGCTCGCCCGTCGGCTGCAAGCTAACCCCGAATAATTTTACTAGTTAGTTTTGCACTTTTCGTCGGGCGGAAGGCTATTTTACCACTGATTACTCGATAATATTTGAACTTCGCAAAATTATCGGTCGCCACTCGGTTTTACCATTACCCGCCGAGAAGGTAAGTAAGTCGACAGACCTTTAGTTGCCTTGCTCTAATTTCTCCTTTTTCTGTTGCAGGTACACTTAGGATGCCGGATGGACCCCGCTGACCACTGGATCGCCGCCGTCTCAGGATCGCCGCCGCTGCCGATGGATCGCCTCCACCAATGAATCGCCGCCGTCGCTGGATCGCCGGAACGTCATTGGACAGGGATTTATAACGGTCGCCGTATCAACCAATAGGATTTTAGGAAAGTGTAACAGGAGATTATTAACTTTCACAAGCACTATGCTCTGCTTTTAACACTGAATTTATTCTGTTTCAGGTTACACAAAATGGCCGTGTGCACTCGCACTTACAAAATGGCCGCGCGACGCCATCTTGGCATGACTCGCACTTCGCGTAGATTTTACGTCGTACGCAATGTTAATTATTCGCAAACGCGATTATTTAACGTTCTCTGGTCGGATTTAACAATTACTATCGCCGGCGCGCGTATCGATCGCTGATTACGACCGGTTTTCATGGAACTGCACAAGTTCGCCCAATCGGGAATCGTCGCGTGGTTTTATCGATCGCTGCTCGAATTTGTTAATGTTCACGACTGAGAATTAACAACGCGTTAACAATTGCGATTGTTCACTCGTATGCGACATTGCACGTCGCTCGCAGGTTATCTCCGATTTTCATGAGAGATCTCGTATGGCGCATGCGTACGTTGAGACTCTCTCGGATGACTGGCCCGTTTTCGGTGTTAACCGATTTATTCAACTTCGCATTACTATCAACGACTTTATATGCTTGGCGGTATCACTCGCCGCACACTAATTGATCTCGGTTTCACTTCGAGCCTCACGGCACACTTGCACGTTGCGAGAGCTCCCGAGACGATATTAATCACGATACTGATTAATTCTAATAATTAATATCACACGCGTTATTAACTAACGACTTTGTTAATTAGCGGGATTACGCTCCGCTCGCGGGTTAACTCCGGTTTTATACGAGCCTCGTACGATACGTCCGCACATCACGAAGGCTCCCGGGGAAAGACCCTATTTGCGATTGTGCTCACGCATCACCGCACAATTATTCGCGTTAACTAAGAACGACTTATTACACTTTGCGGGATTACGCGCCGCTCGCGGGTTAATCTCGGTTTTATCATGAGCCTCACGACACGTCCGCACGCCATGAGTGCTCCCGGGAGAAGACCTCGAGTCTCGCACCGCAACGGCGCAAGCAAGACCGCCCGCATGCGCAGTGTCGTCAGCCATTTCTCCTGGCTGACGCAATCTCCTCGCTCGCGTCGTCACGCACGCAAAAACAGCGTGATATGGAAAATTCCGGAACGTTCGTTATTTATTTAACGCGCAATATGTTATTCGATCAATAATTCCGGAATTCTCCATTTACAATACCATATGATTGCATATGACGGAATACAATAATTATGAATAAACATTTGCAAATTTATGTGCAAATGCTCATTTTACGTTCGCCTGTCAATCCTACAGTCGCATATCTCCGATCGCGTCTCCAGATGCATTGGAAACCCGTTTTTCGCATCGCGCATGCGCAGACGTCTAACTCGCGATGCGACAGCTCTACGGTGACGCGGAAGTCTCCGTCGTGTTCCCCGATGCCAATTTGGCCGGAAATGACCATTTTTTATTAACTTCGCCGTTTTACGGCCGATACTGCCCAAATAAGTCCCTAGGGACCTAATTGGACCAATCACGTCAAAGATGCTCGGAAAAGACGTCGTTGGCTTATTTCCGGGTCTGGCCGTCGAATCCTGCCGGAAATACGCGTAATTCGATGCGATAGTCGCCCTGAGTCGCTTGGTGCTTGAAACGACCAATCGGGTGACGATTTCGCGTTTTACCGCCGTTCCGCCAATGAGAGTGATCCTTTTGCCTATTTATGGCCGCGATTAATCCATCTGGCTCAAATAACTATTAAAATAACGTTTCCCTTAGGAAATTGCCGAAATCAGCCACCCTGACACCGGATTGGCTGAAATTGTTCGCCGGACTGTCCGGGCTGCTTTTGGAGTGAATTTACGCTAATTTAATGTGAATTTACTAAATTCGATCCCCATTGGTCCGTTTGAACGTCCAATGGCGTTAATATCGATTTAACACTTCATAAAACTAAAAGGTCAATCTGGATCGTTTCTCATTGGCTGATTTCAAATATCTCCGTATCTCGGCTATTTCGCGATTTTCTGCACACAGCATCCACGCTTACCTGAAAATAACTTATTCTACGAGCGAATTACTTAAGTCGATCGCTATTGTGCTAATTTATTCGCGTATAGAGACTGTAACGATGCACCCCTGAGTATGCATCGTCCCGGCCGTCCACCAGCCGATCCGCCCGGCCGACCACCTGTCGGGCGAAGAAAGGGGGCAGAATGCCCGCACACATTTTTTAAACGACATAAAGTCGGCGCACTCGCCGCCGGATATCGATTCGAGACAAACGGATCGATATCCGAAAACGCCCGAACAATATCGAGCGCGTTCGCGACGCCGGAGCGCTCGGCGCCCCTACCCCGACCCGACATCCCCGCCACATGTGTCTCCGCGTCAGCGATACCCCCGCTACCGAATTAGCATACCCGGGGGGTATAAAAAGGCGACGAATTCGCCTAATTAGGAGGAGGAGCAAGCCGTCCAGACCTGTCCGCTGCTCACGACTTCCAGTCCCGATCCTGCTCCTTGCAATCATCAGCCTTGTTGACGAGGTTGAGAGTACTCAGTCTCTATTCGGAAGTTCCCGTACGCCGACATCGCTGTCCTGAGCCCCGGTCGTACTGGTGAGGTTGAGCGTACTCGTCTCTTCCGAGAGTTCTCGGTAACCAGTACCGCCGGTTATCACTCACACAAAGTCCACGTCCCGTACAGAGCGTTCTCCGTACGCTGGGCGTACCCGGCTGTGGTCTTTTTCCCTGACGTGTACTGGACAGAGCGTGCTCTGTCCTGCTGGGTGTCCCCAGTTACCGTCCACGTGTACTGTGGAGGAGGGTACTCCTCCCAGTCGGGTGTTCCCGATTACACGCAAGCTTCCTGTCATTATATCGAAGATCCTCGCGCCGCGTATCCTCGCGCCATTTCAACGCACGCGACTGTGCAACCCCGCGTATTATACACGCCTCGCACTATTGTATCGCGCACCTAATCGCTCCGCTGCCGTACACGCCTCGCGCCGTCCTAAGATATTTACACGAATCGTCTAAATTAAGCACCGCCTACTTACGATCATCACTTTCACTTTTCGCGCCGCCCCACGCGGGCCATCGATCGCGCTACTTTCACTTTTCGCGACGCCCCACGTGGGCCATCGACCGCGCTCATCGACCGCGATACGAAGCGTCCCGTCAGCTACCGCCGCGAACCGGTCACGTAAATTCGGGAAACTATCGCGCATCGCCTTGCGATTACCTAGCACGTATAATGTATAACGAATCAATACTTGTAAAGAACACGACATTCCTATAACTTGTAAAAGCGATACTGAGGCCATCGCCTCATCTAAAATTGTAATCCAATAACTTCAGTTTCTAATAAACCTTCAGTCATTGTAAAATACCGTTATCTCGTCTTTTCCTCCGCGCCTCTTTCTCGACCCTGACCAGCCGCGAGCTAAGATCCGAGCATCGGGAAATCAGGTTGTTTTACGCGTTTGTACATAGAGTCCGCGGGGACAACGGGTACATTTGTTTTACTCGATTGCAAGGGACGGGGGAGGGCGTTGGGCGGCGTCCTCTTTTTTCTTCTTTTCTTCGCCGTCCGTGATCTTTGGCAATGCGTATGGGTGGTCCTCCACCCTCTTGAGAATGACCCGTGGATTACCCGTCGTCTCTCGGCGAGCCTCAGGCTGGCCCGTCGTCTCGGAACTGACCCCGCTGCTTACGCACTGGTCCGCTGGAGTCGGTGCAGTCGGCGGCTCGCCCGTCGGCTGCAAGGTGACTACCTATTTCTCGCAGATGTTTCAAGGTACCATAATCAGGCGGAAGGTGATTTTACCACGACTCACTTTAATTATTTCGATTAAATAATCGGTTGCCATTCGGTTTTACCGTGACCCACCGAGAAGGATAATATTGTCCACAGACCTTTCGAAGATTAATCTCGAACCAATTCTTTTTTCTCTGTTTCAGGTTTTCCCAGGATGCCGGATGGACCCCGCTGCCCACTGGATCGCCGTCGTCACCGGATTGCCGCTGGGACGCCGTCGCCGCTGGATCGCCGGATCGTCGTTGGACAGGGATTTAATGGCCCCGCTTCAACCAATCAAATTTCAGGGAAGTATTTCACAGGAAAATAACTCTATATTCACAGACACTTTGCTCTGCTTTTAACACTGAATTTATTTCTATTTCAGATTATACAAGATGGATACGCGTTAGCGCTCACAAGATGGCCGCCCGTTGCCTTGTAGGCTGGCCGGAAATACGCGTCGGCTATTGACCGCACGTTGGAATGATTAAATGTCGATTTTCGTAATGTGTTATAAGTTCTAATGGTCGACAAACTGTCGCACGTAATTATCGATCGTCGCGCTACTCCATTTTCACTTGCGCGTTTAACGGTAATTACTGATGATCGTAACTGTTTCATTAGCAAAGAATTCTATAATGAATCGCGTTGCACTCGAGCTCACGATTAGTGATTGGTTATTCGAGGTACTTATTTCGCGTTAACTATCAATCAGATTTCGCACCGTTCGCGGGTACATTACCGAACTAGCCGTTACGCTCGATCCGCACTCTACGGCTGCTCATGGCTAAAGACCTCGAGTCTCCCTTCGTCTTTCCTGTCGGAGCGCTCGGCGTCTGCGCGCTTGTCTCCCAACTCCGGAGCACTCGCATTCCAATGCCGGTTTCGCGTAAACATTTTTGTCGGAGCGATCCCTACTCCGGAGCGCTCGCATTCCGATGGCTGTTACAAAAACTTGTTTGTTTGTAGAGACTTCCAGGCTACTAATTATTATTCTCTCCGTGCTTCCATGTTATGTCCTCTTAGCAACTATTCGCTCGCGCCATTGCGGATTACGCTTCGTTTCGCGCGCGCACAAATCTCGCGAATCGTCGACTCGTTTGAATCGTCACCTTCGCGTGATACTACCAGGATGTTTTTATGCCCTTTTGCAATTATATCGTCCAATCATGAGAGTGGGGCGTTGAGTTTTGTGCGCGTCGTACAGATCCCTGTTTTATCGGTGTAGGGACTTATTTCGCGCTTACCCGAATACGATGTATATGATCGGCCATTCTCGCGACCTTGTCGCAGGGAACTAGATGCGCGTCGCTCGCAATCGATTTTGATCGCTATCGTGAGACTTCTCACAGCCTCCCAAGGATACTACTGTTGGTCAATGTGACCTTCGTCCTGCGCGCACGTAATTCTCCGCGCGCTGCCCTGCCGGCTATGCGGCTGTCATGGCCATGTTTTATGTCTGCTCCGCGCATCCCGGGCACGCTTGTCCAAGTGGGGGGAACTGCGCGCAGTCAACTTGGCGCGCGTCCTCCGAATAACGATGTAACCCCGATTGTAGTACTTTTGATGGCCCCCTTGAGCTATACAATGAGAATTGCCCCGGCGGTTATGTCGCGCGGTTAATTCGTTGCGCGCGTCTCCGATCTCGCGGGCATCGTTATGTCCGTACTTCGAGCATGTTAAAAGACTCATTTCATTCGACTCGTTATCTAATTTACGCGCGCTCGAGGAATTCGCTGCGCGCCATCGATTTCGCGTCGCGGATTGGTGGCTCGCATTTCCGGTTGCGCGTTCATGCTATTTTAACGCGGCCGTCATTTTGAAACGAATGTATCATCGAATGCGTTGGGCACGCATATTTTAACGTAATTTTGTCGGTACTTGAATTTACTTATTCTCAATCGCTGGGTACATGGAAGCAGGGAAAATCATTATTTTCATCCATTTATATAATTCTCAAACGTAAGAAATTTATTACATTCTTTTATACCGTGATATACCTCTGGGAATAAGGTACAGAGCCACAAACAAGTCAAATTATATGTTGTGCGAAATTACCATTAGCAACTTTTTACCATAATAATGGTTAGTTTAGAGCGAGGAACATAAAAGAAAAAGAAATCTGTAAACTTATTTTAATTCACACTTAACCTGCGCTCGCAAAGTAAATGTCTAAATCTAACCTTATTCTAGTTTTAACCTAAGAAATATATATATATGTACATAGGAGTACGCAGGGAGTTGGGATGACATTATTCTTTTGCGCTAGAGTGACGTGAAGGGCATTGGACTGCGTCCTCTTCCTCTGGAATTTGGTCGTCGCCTTTGCCCCGCTGCTGGGTACTCCCTCGTTCCGCTCTTGCCTCAGGCTTATGCAGCCGCTGTATGTCGACTCTGAGTCGGGGTACCGACTCGACCTTGGCGACCCTCGGGCTGGACTGCACGTCTGATGTGGGCGATGCCTCGCGGGCCGCTCCCGACTTGACTGACTCGGCGGTTGATGGGCCTTCTGAAACATGCGGTTTCAACCTTACGTCGGCTTCGGAAATCGCCTTTTCGCCCGTGCAAACCCCCCCTCCTACCCTCAGGAGATAGTTTATTCTTCTTCGCTCCGCGCCAGACGGATGTATTACGCGTGTTACGTCGCATAGCTCAAGAAATAGTCTTTTTGTCAAGTTTATTTATTTTTTCGGCCCGTTTTTCACACATGTTACCCTCTTCTCCCGCCTCCCCTCAGAAGATAGAATAATTTTGCAATAATACCTTCAATATCCGACATATATTTCGTCGAGTCGTTTGTTATATTTTTCGATCAACACTGATGAATCTCTTTGACATTCTCCGTCATTGGTCCACAATTTGCCACTCCGTCCATTGTCCATGATTGTCTCATACTTTCAAATTGTCAAAAATTGTCGGACATTGGCTCATTCTTATAAATTGTCTCGTTATATTGAATTGTCATTCTTAGAAATTGTCAAAAATTGCCATCGATTGTCACAAATTGTCTGATTCTTAACGATTGTCGAAAATTGTCTGGTTCTTAATTGTCAAACATTGTCGAATCATGTATGACATTGTCATAAATTGTTTAAAAATGTCTACGAGTGTCCAACGATTGTCAACAATTGTCGAAAATTGTCACCGAATCGCAAAAAATCGCAAAGTATCGCAAAAATTGTCAAAAATTGAAGCGAATAATGTAAAAAATTTTTAAAAATTCAAAAAAATTGGCTTCAATTGTCGATAATTGGAGCAAGAAATGGCAAAAATTGTCAAAAAATTGTCACAAATTCGCTTAAATTGTCAAAAAATCACAGAAATTGTCGAAAATTTTGCCGAGAAATGTCGAAGATTCTCTTAAATTGTCAAAAAATTGTCACAAATTCACATAAATTGGCAAAAAATCGCAGAAATTGTCAAAAATTGTGCCGAGAAATGTCAAGAAATGTCAAAGATTCGCTTAAATTGTTAAAAAATCGCAAAAATTGTCACAAATTCTCGACGCTTGTCGCAGAAATAAAAAAAATCTCAATGATTGTCCAACAATGTCAAGCATTGTCGAGTAAACTTACCGTTCCTCTGTCTCTCTCTCTCTCTCTCTCTCTCTCTCTCTCTCTCTCTCTCTCTCTCTCTCTGTCGGTCAGCATACACAATGTAGGCTCCACGATTCAAAGTAGAGTCAATTGATTTTGTGCTCACGATGTACGCGTCTTACCCCCTTCTCCCGCCGCCCCTCTACAGATAGAATAATTAGATACAAATATGTTCGATATCTGACATTCTGATTGTCGAGTGATTGTCAAACATTGTTACAAATTGTCGAAAATTGTCAAAAAAGATCAAAAATTCGCTTCAATTGTCACAAATTCGCAATATTTGTCGCAAATTGTCAGAAATTTTGTCGAGAAATGTCAAAGATTCGCTTAAATTGTTAAAAAATTGCAACAATTTTCACAAATTTTTGATGATTGTCGCAGAAATGTAAAGAAAAAAAAATAAGTATTGTCCAACAATGTCAAACATTGTCGAATAAACTTACCGTACCTCCTCCTGTTGGCGGACAACTTGTAGTTAAAATATCGCGCGCGCTTGCATTTGCTAAGTGCAGTGCTACGCAACTGTTGTGGCCGCTCTTGGTTGTGAGCGTTCCGAAGAACGCGCACCTAAGTCCCGCCACCGCGACAAGGTGGCGGCCACACCGATCGGCGGGAAGGAAAGGATGATGGGGAAATTAATAATAATGAATGGGATGGCACTCACGTACGTCGTCAAGGGATAATGGATGATGAGTTTTGTGTGAAACAAACGAGTTTTTCACTTGTCGCGATGATGAAACGTAACTAAACTTAACCTAAACGCTAAGACTAATGTTACGCTAAGCCTAACATGCACTTTTTTGTCATTTTTTTTTTTTTTGGTTTTTTTTAATTTTTACTGTAGAAATTTTGCAACCGTTTTAAAATTTCTGTTTCTTATACAATTCCCGGACCGCTCGCAACTCCTCTTGATACATGATCCCGAATTTTTTTCTGTGCATCCCGAGGATGAGTTGTTTACATCTGTATCGAATTTCCAATGGAGTGAACAATCTAAGTTCGTCGGGATATATCTCCTTAAGACGCCGCCAGGTAGTCACATTGGTTAGATTGCACGTGTCCAACGCCCCCTGAAGGATATGCAGATCCATCGTTTCGTTGTAACATTTTACGTCGGTAATAGTCTGTCTCTTTTTCTTGGCCGCCGGCCCCCCCGACGAGGATGGCCCCGTCCAGGCCGTGACACTACTGCTACTCTTGTCGAACGTCTTGTCGGAATCCCGGATGATGATCCGGCTGCTGCTGCTGCTGTGAGTGGCGTCGCAAACTGCTGAGCACCACCAATTTTACTCGGTGACGTCTTCTGTGTCGTATGCGCGATTGACGTTCCAAGTCCTGATGTCCTCGTCGTCAGGACTTCGTCCGACTTACGGCTTACTGCTGCTGCTCGTCGCTTTGGCTCGACGACATAATTTGACGTCGTGCCCGTTTGTGGACGGGAGCGAGCTGTGATGACGACGTCGTGGATGTTGCCGCCGAATGAGTAGTTAATGTCTCAGCAGCGGTAGCCTCGTCAACGACGACGCTCACGCCGTCGTCGTCGTCGTCGTCTAAGTCAAGCGGCGGCGGCGGAACAATCAAAGGTGCAGGCCGTATAATCCGACCGTACAAACGGTCGAATCTCTTTCGCATTATATCGTCTTCCCGCGACGACGACGATGAGTCGCTGCTTGCCCTTGTTGCACGCGCTTGGGGACGGGTACTCTTGGCGCGACGTATATTGTCCATCTCGTGCCTTACATGGGCAACGTTCAAGCGCGCAGCTCCACGTGCCATAGCCTCTTGGTCTGTCTGCAAGACGGACCACGCGTACGTTTGTGTCCGCCCCACGAAGAAATGAGTGGGAAAAACATCAACGTTGTTCGCAACGAATGCGCGCAATTCCCGGGAAAACGCTTCTTCCTCGTCCTCGATGCGCACTGCCATGCGCTCCATTTGTGTGAAGGCGACAGTTGGGCGTAAGATACACTGCACGACACTGTCCACTTTCATTTCCTGGCCCGACAAATGAGTCTTAGTCGTGTATCGCGAGTTACGATAGCGGAACTCTGCTAAGAAACTCGCGAGTTTGAACGCTCTCGTGTAATTGCGGTAATAATAAATTTCCCATTTGAGCCAATGCCTCCTGGCGCACTCGGTAGGTGGACAATAAATGTGTGTACGCCCACGTAGCGTAAACTGCGACGATAAATTTGATGGTGAGCGTTTGTATGCTCACCTGGTCGTCTTGAAACGCTACTCGTTCGATAGCGTTCTTCACTTGCCATATGTGACGCACCGGCACCATGTAAAACAGTTTCATGTTGCTAGCGTACAAAGGATACACGTATGTATCCGTCATGTCGTCCAACGGTCTCAACAGGACCATGCCGCGTGAGATACTCTGCACCTCCGTTCCCCTGACCCACATATTGTTAGCCACCTCGCGGCTGTGCACCGAAGACGGACCGTGCGCAAAGTACAAGGCCCGAAACTGCACCCTCATGCACGCAGACACCAATCCCGGCGACGCCCACGCTTCAACGTCGAACATTTCGTACGACAATGTTGCCGCTTCGTGCAACATTGTCATGTCACGACCGATACACTTTTCTACGTGCCTGCGCCAATTGTCCAATCGATACACCACGTTGTGTCGCAGCAATATGTACGATGCGGGCGACAAAACGCCATTCTCGAATAAACGCAGCCGCCGTATCTCCTGCGGCATCGGACCTCTCACTCTCCTTCCAGAGTGCACACTCCTTCTATACGCAGCGACGGCTTTTTGATTACGTACTGTTCGATGTACAAGAGAACATTGTGCACGTACTGGCGCAACTTGGCCAATAGCCGAAATTCGCACGAGCCGCCGGCAAAACCGCGCGAGATGAGATACGCGCTTATCAGACCCGAGTCAGCCGGGCGCGCCATCTTGGCAGCGGAGAAATACGCCTGCATGAAAGTCACGATATAATTCTCCTCCCTCGGAGACGCGTGGTTATCGAAAAACCCGTAATCAGATGTAAATCCTACGCGAAATCTCTGCAATCGCGGTGCGAGACGAATCGCATTCGCAAACACACCCTGAAGGCTGTCGTGTGCGCGCCCTACGACAGCGATCCTGATAACGAGAGCACTGTCGCTCGTGCACGTAAACACGTCGGCCAAGTGCAACTGAATCACATCCATATGTTGGTGATTCTCATTGACGATTCTACTCAACAAGTCCTCTGCCTTACTCTTTATTAACCGTAGTCCGTGTTCGAACATGTAGAATCGTACACACGTCATGCCGCACTCGCCGAGCAAATCTACTCTTCGGAGCGCTTCCGTCACCAACTTGGCAAACATGCCGAAATCCATCTCCGTCACGTTGTATGTGCGCTCGACGTCCTCTATTGCATATTAAAACCCGCCTCGCGCCGTTTCACAATCCACTGGCAGTCGGCTCGCAGCTCGCATTATTACGCGCTTTATAAAAGCCTAGACTGCGACGCGCAGCCGACCCTCTTCGTCCACTGTTGCTAAAGCCGGAACGCGTCTTAAAAGAGGACATGACCCGTCTAATTGAAAGAGAGCGAACAACGGCCGTATCGATTGTACCGAGCTGCACCTCGTACCACTCGTTGTCCTTACTCCACACGTCGCTGGAGCACGAAAATGCGGCATCGTCCAGGGGTCCGAAACCTTGATGACTTCTCACGTTGTAGTACTTTGTAGCCTTGATATTTTTCGATTCGACAATCGCTTTAGGTTTCATGTCCATTTTGCAAACTGTCTGGCACTTGAAGGGCTCCAGTGTGGTGGCCGACAAGAAATACGAGTCCAGATCGTGCGTACATTCGTATTTCTCTTCGTCACCGATATCTCTCAGACTCACCACACTTGGATTCAGCGCTCTTATCAAATGGTGCGTCTCCTCCTCCTCCTCACTTGTAGTGTCCTTGGAACGTTAATCGTACTCCATAAATTCCGACACCTCCGACGAGGTTGCTCGTGTCGTACCGAAAGATGGTCGTACGCTCTCGTCTTGGCTACTGCTGCTGCTCCTGCTGCTGTCGGACAAGACCAACGTCTCCTCCGTCTCCTGACGCCGCCGACCATCGTCAGCAGCAGCAGCAGTAGCAGCAGTAGCAGGTTCGCCGCCCGCACAGAAATTTCTGATAAACCCGGTGGAAATCTCGTCGCTGTCGCTGCAGTGCAACACAATCACCTCACCAGGCCGACGCCCGGTGTTCAAATTAGCCTTTTCCAACGACATTTTCTCACTGCTCACTCAAATATCGATATACATATACAATGTTTTTTCACCCGCTGGAAAAGTCTTTGCCTCCTCTGGCAATTGCCTGATGATGAACTAAACACTACTAATATCTCCTGCCAAACTTTCAACTTCAATTGTCAACTTTAACTCGCAGCCAACAAACTTTGTCCTAATTGGATACCAAGCTTCGCGGAGCCGACTGACGCAAGTTCACTCTCTGAAAAGTCGCGACGGACTGTGCCCCTTCAACCGAGCGATCCCCCAGCGCGATCGTGGCATCTAAATTCAAATTTACTCCTCAGAGGGGTGAAACAACCGCTGGGCGTATAGTAACGTCGTTCATACTGCCTTGCGAAATCTTGTCTCTGCACGCTAGTTCTCTGACAAGTCTATCTCTCTCCCCCCCTCCTGCCCGTCAGGAGATAGTTTATTCAGTCAGACGGCTATTACGCGCGTTACGTCGCCTGAGGAAATCTTGTATCTTTGCCAAGTCCATTTATTTTTTGGGGCCATTTTTGGCACTTGTTACCCCCTTCTCCCGCCTACCCTCAGAAGATAGAATAATTTCAGAAAAAAAACCTTCGATATCCAATATATTTTTCGATCAAGAGTGATGAATGTATGACATTCTCCATGATTGGTCCACAATTTGTCATTGTCAAAAATTGTCGGAAATTGACAAAGTCTTATATGTATATTGTCAAATATTGTCTGATTCGAAGAAATTGTCATTCTTGCAAATTGTGAAAAATTGTCATCGATTGTACGGAATTGTCACATGTTAACAATTGTCGAAAAATGTAAAATTTGTTTATTGTCACAAAGGAGGAGGGTCCCTAAGGCCTGTTTTCGGCACCCTTCAAAATTGGACCAAAATGGCTGGAATCACTTCCTTATATTCTTGGAAGTAATATTTAGTCAATTCCAGCCTAAACGGAAGTATTTAGTGTATACTTCAAGTATACATGGTGCATCAGCGCACCCGTATCAAGCATTTCTTTGGAAAACTAAGCGTTTTTGAGAAAAATGTTTCAGATAAAAGTTGTATGGTTTCAAGGGGGACATAAAATGGTGTCATTGGTTTGACCTTGGATAGTCATTTGAAGGTCACGTGAATGTCGATTTCAATATTTTATATAGAACCCCCTATTTTTACATATCTTGTAGCTTATCTCGAGAGCTTTACAAAACACTTATAACTAAGTCATTTTTCATTAAGTATGTAACGATGCACCCCCAGAAATGCATCGTTCCGGCCGTCCACCAGCCGAGCCGCCCGGCCGACCATCTGTCGGGCGAAGAAAGGGGGCGGAATGCCCCCACACATTTTTTTAAACATTACAAAGTCGGCGCACTCGCCGCCAGATATCGATTCGGGACAAACGGATCGATATCCGAAAGCGCCCGAAACATTATCGAGCGCGTTCGCGATGCCGGAGCGCTCGGCGCTCCTACTCCGGCCCGACATCCCCGCCACGTGCGGCTCCGCGTCAGCGATACCCCCCGCTACCGAAATAACGAGCCCAGGGGGTATAAAAAGGCAACGAATTTGCCTAATTAGAAGACTCCGTCGTGAGCCAACAATCCGACCACACCTGTCCGCTGCTCACGACTTCCAGTCCCGATCCTGCTTCTTGCAAATCACCAGCTGTGTCGACGAGGTTGAGAGTACTCAGTCTCTATTCGGGAGTTCCCGTACGCCGACACCGCTGTTCCTGAAGCCCCGGTCGTACCGGCGAGGTTGAGCGTACTCGTCTCTTCCGAGAGTTCTCGGTAACCGGTACCACCGTTTTTCACGCGCAAAGTCCACGTTTCGTACAAGAGCGTTCTCTGTACGCCGGGCGTACCCGGCCGTGGTCTTTTCCTTGACGTGCACTGGACAGAGCGTGCTCTGTCCTGCCGGGTGTCCCCGGTTGCCGTCTACGTGTACTGCGGAGGAGAGTACTCCTCCCAGTCGGGGGTTCCCGATTGCACGCAGCATCCTGACATCCTGTCAAGATCCTTGTGTCGCGTATCCACACGCCATTACAACGCGCTCGTCCGTACAGCCCCGCGTGCTGTACCCGCCTCGCGCTAACATAGCATACGCCTAATCGCTTCGCGTGCCGCACACGCCTCGCACCACTCTCAGGTGTTTTCCCGAATTCTGTTAATTAAGCACCGCCTACTTATACGCGCTACTTGTCTTCTCGCGACGCCTCTCGCGGGCCATCGACCGCGCTACTTTCACTTTTTGCGACGCCCCACGCGGGCCATCGACCGCGCCCATCGACCGCGATACAAAAGCGTCCCGTCAACTACCGCCGTAGGCCGATCCCGCGAATCCAAGAAACTATCGCGCATCGCCTTGCGATCACCTCACGCGCAAATTATAAAGCGAACTCACACTTGTAACAACAACGCGACATTTCTATAAATTGTAAAAGCGATACCGACGCTGTCGCCTCATTTCAAAATTGTAAATCTAACCATCTCAGTTTATAATAAACCTTCAGTAAATTATAAGATATCGTTATCTCGTTTCTTCCTCCGCGCCTCTTTCTCGACCCTGACCAGCCGCGAGCTAAGATCCGAGCATCGGGAAAACAGGTTGTTTTAAGTACTTTGCGAGTTATGAGGCTTCTTACAGATAGATTTGTAGAAACGTTACTTTAGGAGATCCGAGATTGAAATCATATTATTTATTCTTGTTGATTCTCCACACGTGAACAGTAAAATCGTAAACGTAATCTTCCTTTAAGAAGCCACGTAGAGTGGGGTGTTGGATTTACGTGAGTCCCCTTGCCTCTCATCTTTTGGGGTGCTTGATTAAGGTGAGTCCCCTTGCCTCTCACCTTTTGGGGTGCTTGAATTATTGCTTTTCTTCTTCATCTTCTTCTTCTTCTGATTCGTCGGTCTCCGACCAAGTGGCTGCGTCTAACAAATAATCCGGGTACACGTCACTATGATATCGTGGTGCATTTACTTGATGCCTGTCATATCCTAGGTACCACAATACAGATGCAATGTGTGCGCAACATTCTACCGTCCGCGCACCATTTTTGCATTGGCAGTACCAACCTCTTATAAAGTCAAAACTGTCTCTTTCGTACCGAATCCAAAGTTGGTATTGTTTTGAGGATGTATGCCGTGATTGCAATTTGACTCTTAAAATGTCCGATTCTTCTTGGTGCACATAGAGAACGTAATTACCTTCATCCGACATATGTTCTCTAGCATAAGATGACGCTTGTTTTAGTTGGTATACTCCAATGGTGATTTTGTAAAGATCATCCAATATCAAACGTGGAAAATCTGCAATTGAAGTCGCTTCAATTTTTCTCCAAATAACTGACCTTTTAATCCATCCGTTGTCCTCTATATATTTTTGGAGACCATTTGTTTTCCTATATGGGCGCTTATATCTTAATTTACGCTTGGTTAGGGTGCGCATAGGAAAGGCCCAAGGATTGTGAATCGCAAGAGGGTAGGCAATAGGAGACAGATATACATTATATACATATATTTACAAGCTATACATCTGTATGTGTGTCAGTGTGTACTTTAATGATTTCACCATTGACGGAATCTTCCTTCTGTCTTCCTGGTTGGTAAGGCCCCGTGTGTGGTACTCTCGGTGTTGGCCCAAGTCCCTGTGGATCTGGGTGACTTGGTGAAATTTCTTCCGATGGTCGAAGTCCTGAAGATCCCTGCAGAGTGGACGGTGGGCGACGAGCGCCAGGAGCCGGTGGGCGATGAGGTGCTGGCGTATGACGCCAGGAAGTCGTTGGGCGACGAGGCGCCGGCGATTAACGCCAGGAGATGATGGGCGAACTGGCGCCTTTACAAAGGTACTCCTGTACGGTAGGAAATCCCTCGAAGATCTGAGTTGCTGCTCGCCGAGTGTCCTCCTTATATGTTGGTGGGCGACTGGAGCGCCGTCTGGCGGTGATGAGCGTCGGCGTTGTTGTTGTCGTCGTCGTCTATTGGTGGGCGCGAGGCGCCGGCGTTTAACGCCTAGGAGTCGTTTGGGCGATTGACGCCGAGGACTCACGGCGATTGACGCCGAGGAGTCGAGGCGATTAACGCCGAGGAGTTGTGGCGATTGACGCCAAGGAGTCCAGGCGATTGACGCCGAGGACTCACGGCGATTGACGCCGAGGAGTCGAGGCGATTAACGCCGAGGAATCGAGGCGATTAACGCCGAGGAATCGAGGCGATTAACGCCGAGGTTACTGACTCTTCATTGCGCGAAGAGTACTGCGGTCTGATATCGGCGACTGGCGCCGAGGAACTGGTTTTGGGCTCCCGCTGAGCCTCCTAATATACTATGCTTGGTTGAAAATGAAACGCGAGTTAGCCGCTCTCTTAATGCGGCGCGTAGCGGCGTCGCTGCGAACTTACCGTCGCGTCGGTAAGTCGGTGCGCTGCACAATTAGGTGCGCGAACGCGCTTTTTCGGTGGCGTAGACCGCCACATTACCCCCTTCGTTGAATTAAAGTTACCTGAAATCGCACGGTTTTGTGCGATACTCTGCCGCTTCGTGTTTTAACCTCCGTAGGTGCTGGGGTGTCAGGCTGAAGGTGCTGGAGCTTCTCTGGAGGTTTTTCGGTTTGCTCTTGATCTGCCAGTATGTAGGCGGGTTTAAGACGGTCTGTTGTTACGTGGACGGACTTTCCGTTAATCCGTAACTTAAGGTAGTCCTTTCATGAGAAAAAGTATTAGATAGGTACTTAAATTTGATATATGTTAAATATACAGTAATAAGGGGCATGTGTACGAAAAATCAGGTGAGGTTGACGACACTTTACAAGAAATAAATCATTCTAAATGTGCGTTTGCGGAGCGTGCTATCCTTGTTTACATCTAATGAACGAGAAAGAGAGAATGATGCAAATCGGCTTTCAACGAATAATACATGTACTTACCGATTAGATGAATACATTATTAATGTCTTAAAATATTCCTTGAAGTTTCCGGATTTCGTACGTACCTTAAAAATAAGGGCTTAGCGAATGTTTTGCTCTGATATATGAGGTTAAATAAGTAGTGGATCCAATCGCATATTGCTTTACTCGTACCGTCATGGTAGCGAGGTAAATTTGGCAACGCTGTATGTCAGAGCCGGGACTAGACATTACGGCGCTTGAGGCGAAAGAAAAAAATGCGCTCCTTAGTAACAAAAAATATTTTTTTTATAGCATGTAAAATGTAATAAAAAATGATATTAATTAGTGGTATTGCATTATGTAAGTAATGAACTGTTTTTCCGATACATGTTAGTCCGAAATTCTGCGAAAATTGTAAAAAGGATTGTGTTGCAAACTCTTTTCTTTTTTATTTGTCTTGTTTTATCTGTGGTAACTTCTACTTTTTCTACCTATATATATTATCTTCTCCTTTTGCCATACATGGAGTGAAAAATTCGAGACTCAAAGGAAGATAGAATTCAGTGGAGTAATGAATAAAATTGCAGCGCACGTATACTAAGCATATGAATAAAAAATATTCAAATATTGTTAAATTGTTATACATACAATATTTATTCAAACTTATATTATAATAAATTTTATACATTTAAACTGTAATTAATGTTTGAAGTTTGAGCTCTGTTTGAGCTGTTGCACAATCGCCATGAATACTTGATTTTTTTTGGTTACTCGAGGCTTGCCTCTAACATCTTCGCAAAGCAGCATTCGAATCCCATCCGGTCCAAAATCTGCGAATGTCTTTTCAAGTATTTCCAATGTGATGCCGGCTTTTGCCATTTTGGTTTTCATGCCAGCCGAGACGTCTTTCAAACTTTCGAGAGTGACTTTGTTGTGTGCATGGACGACAGCATTATTCTCTGCACGCAAGATTTCACCGGTCGTTTTTATCGTTCCCCTTATCATATCGTCGGTAATTCCGCTACTGCAAACTAATCTTTTTAGAATTGAGACGTCGGTAACAGCATTATGAGCTCCTGCTATCGACTCAGACCCCAAGAGATCTTCCGCAAGGGCTGTTTGGGTATAACTCTTCTTTTCTTTCTTCCGATTCGGAAGTAAATTGCGAAAGAGATGCAACGTATCTGCGAAACCTATTACGACAGACTGAAATTCTTCAAGAAGTCCGAACTTCTTCATATGTCGCAATATCAATGGTGCATCAAATCTAACACAAATCATGATAACCGATAAAATATTCAACCATTATCAGACGCATTTTGACTTTAAAAATGTGCGATATAGAACCTTTCCTTGACCTAAAATTCTATTTAAAAAAAAAATTCTTTTACTGTTAGTGCATGAATGAAATTAGTTCTCTGAAATTCACCTAAATCCGTTGTGAGCTGTAAGAATTATACTATTTCCGATACTCCGTAAATAGGCAATGAAGTTTTTGAATGCCATTTGAGGTGGCGTTGTGTCAACTTGCTGATCATTCAAAAACATCTCACCCCCATGGACTTGAAGCCCAGTGACTTCTGCGGCCCTAGAAGACATGCCTCCCGCTGGAACGATATATACATTAAATGTTTCCTTCTCGTGCACAGCTGCTATCTGAAAGTGTAGGAAAACCTGAATCAAGTATTTCGTCTTCTAGCTGTCACAACAATAGCGACAGACCTGGCATACTTCTGCGGACTTCGACAGTCCGGTTGTTTCCAAGTCAAAAATCACTATTCTCGCATCTTGGTGGTCGGAAGTATCAGCTAAAAATAAATATTTCTCGCATTTATATTGGGGATAACCGTTCATGAAAACTATCGTCTATAAGAGTAAGTGCAGAGGATACCTTGGTAAGGACTCTCATCAATGAATCCAGACACACTATTCAATCCGCTGTCGGTCTCATACGTAATTCCTTCGCGACGTTGTGCGGATGCCATTTTACTTGATCGGTTTTTCTTATGAAACAGTCTTCTTCGTTTCACTTCGACGGTCCGTAAATTCTCGATTTTTCGTTTTCTGGCACATTCCTTCGATTCGCGGAATTTTACTGTGGCTTTGCTCGGCGACAGATTCAGCTCATTATAAACCTTGAATATAGCAGTAAATAAAATTGGAGTTGGAAATCGGCTGAACGGATGAGAAATCGATTGAATACAGGCGAGTTTCGTACAACTAAAATAATCACCTGTTCAATGTAGGTCACTCCAATATTTTTTTGGCAAACTGATGCAGCTACTCGAAAATTGAGGGACTCTGATGCTGCGTAGTATTTCGATTTTGGAGCCTTGCTGGCAACCGAACTGTTAAAAGATTCGTTGCCTTGGCTAGAACCGCACGGTGCCAATTTGTCAGAATTATTCGCGAATCTCGTGAAGACAGAAGTGAGTGCAGATTTTAGCTGTAAATCCGATAAGGGCTTTCCATGAGGAAGGCCTTTGTGCTGATACTTTTCACCCATGCTAGAATAGCGACACCACTCGCCACAACGCTCATGATCACCAAAAGCGTGAGACACGACGTTTTTTAACGCACCCTTTACTGCTTCAGGATTGCCTTCATTCTTCTTTATCGCGCAAGTAAAGCATCGTGAAAAATACTCGATGATTTTAGTTGGCAGCTTCAAACCATACAACGCATTAATCATCGCCTTGGATGCGTGGTTTAGATCAGACCACTTATCTATTCGTGTGGTAGATTCGCGCCGCACTGCCGCAATAGTTGATGAGTCGTCGTCGCCAATCAGTACGTTAACGCAAACGTTTTCGTCCTTCAGATGCTGGTTATGAATAATCAACTCCACAGCCATGTCAGGCTCCATAGACTTCGCGCTACCTTCATAGTTTTTACGACAGTCATGATCATCGGGGGAGTGCCCCCGTGTGCACAATGCACATGCCTTGCATCGAACTGCGTACCCGAGGATAAGCTTCGACCGATGCCCGATGAGACTGCCTTGAGCTAAGTATCGACGCAAATTATGAAATAGCTATAAAGAATTTAAAATCTCGTGATGTTACATAAATTCAAACCAGAGAGACTGTTATAAGCTCTACCAGTTCCGCGCTTCTGCCACCCAGCGTCGTATGATGCGACGATCTTGACGCTCTCCTCTTGATTCACCTCTGCCATCGTGATACTGTTTTCTTCATCATTAGATTGTTCGAGATTGCTGAAAATACAACCCAATGTCTGACTATGTATAATCTGATAACAAATTGAACTTTACTTTAATTCTATTTTTATTGAGTGAAAAAAAATCACTTTGATAGCTCTGCCTCAGGAGTAATGCTTGCAGCTACTGTTAGGGATTTTTCCACCTTGATAGCTTCTCGACAGCTATTTCGAGCTATCCTCTCGATAGCTGGACCGACAATTCTCTCATAACGTTTTAGTGTGGCAGTTGAAAAACTTGGTATATCTAGAGCAGAAAGGATTATGTTCAGCTGCGATTCTCCAACTCCACCGTCTATCATTGCTGCAATGCATTACAGGGAAAAAATTAAATGACGTAAGCTTTAAAATATAGCACAGAACAAAACGTTGTATTTACGCATTTTCTAATAAATCAACATACCTGTTGCCGCTTTGAGGTTCACATTGTATAATCTCTCATTTGGTAGGTGTTTATTTGTATGGATTGTGTAGTTTTTATCGCACTTTACACATTTTACATCAAGTGTACTTGCTAGACCGAATTTCTGCTCACTTTTGACGTAACGAAGTGATAGAGGAATGTCACAATCTGTGCACCAAAGATTGAGAGCAAGAGTTTTCAGCTCTACAATACGGCGACCACAAAATTTAAATTTATCGGGCACGTCAGAGACAGCCGGAAGGGCAGCTTTTTTTCTCGACGCAAGCACATTTTGTCTCCAACGATATTTGGATTTCGAAATGAAGTTTCCTTTCTCACGCCCGTGTGCAGCATGAATATTATTCCGTTTCATTGCTCATGGAACGGAGACGTGATACGGAGACGGAGACGGAGACACGGAGACGGAGACGTGATATAGAGACAGAGACGGAGACACGGAGACGGAGACGTGATACAGAGACAGAGACGGAGACACGGAGACGGAGACGTGATGACAAAGTTAGGTTATAAGCACGGTCGTGTGGTTACAAGAGACTAGCTACTGCGGTGTTGCCAAACGTATCTGTACGTCAATTGCAGACGACAAAATCGAGTCCAACCGCACTACTATTGTGATATTTTTTTAATTAGTAAATAATTAAATACGATTAAATTATGCGTGTAAAATCATATTTTATATTATTATAATTATTGGGATGTTGCAATATGTTTGTCTTCAATTACCTCATGACGGACTGTTACTTGACTAGGTGCTGCGAAAGGACTACCTTAAAGACCTTTTCGCCTCGGCTGAGGACTTCGTACGGGCCGTCAAAAGTGGGTTGCAGAGCCCGCGTAGGTGCGTCGTGCCTGAGGAACACGTGTGAGGAGCTTTCGAGATCCTTATGCTCGAATGTAGCGGGCGACCCGTGCCTCTTGATTGGTTGTGGCCATAGATTCTGCATCGTTTGTCTGAGTTTCTGGATGAAGTCGTTTGTATCAATTGATTGTGGAGTTTCTTGTAGAAATTCTCCCGGAAGTCTCAATGTCTCTCCGTAGACGAGTTCCGCGGGAGTTGCGTGGAGATCTTCTTTGAATGCTGCTCGGATGCCCATCATGACGACGGGTAATACTTCGGTCCAAGCTTCCGTTGCGTGGCATTTGATGGCCGTTTTTATTTGCCGATGCAGGCGTTCGACCATGCCGTTGGCTGCGGGGTGATAGGCTGTCGTGTGTATATGCGTAGTGCCTGTGAGCCTTGTAAGCTGACGGAACAGGTCGGCTTCAAATTGCCTCCCCTGATCCGTAGTGACCCGCGTAGGTGTGCCGAATCTCGTAATCCAGTGTGTAAAGAGATTCTGGGCGACTGTTTCTGCAGTAATGTCTGTAACCGGTATGGCTTCAGGCCATTTGGTGAACCGGTCTATAATCGTAAGGCAGTATCTGTAGCCTTTTGAGACAGGTAATGGTCCCACGAGGTCCATATGTATATGCTCGAACCGTCGTGTGGGGCCGATGAATTGTCCAAGAGGCGAACGGTTGTGCCTGTGGACTTTAGATTTTTGGCAGGCGAGACATGTTCGTGCCCACTCTTGACAGTCGGCCTTAATGCGTGGCCAGACGTACCTCTGTGCGACTAATTTTGCTGTCGCTTTAACTCCTGGATGCGATAAGCTGTGCAGTGACTGGAACACTTGTCTCCTGAATTGTTGCGTAACGAAGGGACGTGCTATTGGGGTTGACGTGTCGCAGTACAGTGCTGCACTGGTTCCAGGTATCGGAATCTTAGTGAGCTTGAGCGAAGAGTTCCCTTGTAATAGGTCTTGGACCTCGGTATCCTCCTCCTGTGCTCTGGATAGATCCTCTCGGTTGATTGCTGCGTGGATCTCTTCGATCCTTGAGAGGGCATCAGCGACGACGTTGTCTTTGCCTGAGATATGGCGTATATCGGTGGTGAACTGACCGATGTATTGTAAGTGTCGTGCTTGCCTGGGAGAGCTGTGCAGTAGATCCTGCTGGAAAGCGTATGTGATCGGTTTATGGTCAGTGAAGACCGTGAAGAGCCTTCCTTCTAGCATGTGCCGGTAGTGTTTGATGGCGGCGTAGATTGCTAGTAACTCTCTGTCGTATGGGCTGTATTTTCTCTGGGCCGGATTCAGCTTTTTACTGAAAAAGGCTAGTGGTTGCCATTCTGTTCCGTCCCGCTGCTGAATGACTGCTCCGATGGCTGTATCGGATGCGTCAGTTGTAAGTATGATTTCTGCCTCTGGCTTTGGGTGAGCCAGCATAGTTGCACGAGACAGGCTGTCCTTACACTTTTCGAACGCCGCTTCTAATTCCGCGTTCCATGTTATCGGAGCCTTCTTTTTCGCTTTCGGGCCGCCAAGTAAGCCATTTAAAATTGCTTTTAAAATTGCTTGATCCTTGGCGGCTTCGGGGATAAATCTGCGGTAAAAATTTAGGGTTCCCAGGAATCGTCGGAGTTGTTGGACGTCCTCCGGTTTTGAGAACTTCTTGATCGCTTCAATCCTCTCTGGCGGAGGTCGTGTACCCTTTTCTGAGACCTCGTAGCCGAGAAACAGGACCTTTTTCGCGCCGAAGACGCATTTGGCAGGGTTCAGAATAATACCGTATTCTTGCAGTTTTTTAAATAATATGCGCAAATGCTTTTTGTGCTCTTCTTCATTTTTGGACGCGACGAGGACATCGTCAATATAGTCGTAGCAGAAATCCAGGTCCTTTGTGACTTCGTGGATGAAGCGTTGAAAAGTTTGTGCGGCATTGCGTAACCCGAATGGCATGAAGAGGAACTCGAACAAACCGAAGGGCGTTGTTATGGCCGTTTTTGGAATGTCGTCCGGGTTAACGGGTATTTGGTTGTATGCTCGCACAAGATCTAATGTTGAGAAGATCTTCTTTCCGTGTAACGATTGTGAGAAGTCTTCTATATGTGGGATCGGATATCGATCCGGTACCGTTCGTGCATTGAGCCCCCTGTAATCTCCGCAAGATCTCCAGGAGTTGCCTTTCTTAGGTACCATGTGTAGCGGTGCTGACCATGGGCTTTTTGAAGGTCGTATGATTCCTTCTTGTAACAAGAGATCGAATTCGGCCTTGGCTGCCTTTAATTTGTCAGGAGCTAACCGACGGGGACGGCATGCTACTGGCGGGCCATCCGTGGTTTTGATGTGATGCAGTGTGGCGTGTTTTACCGTACGTGTCTTGGTAGTAGCCTTTGTAATCTCTGGAAATTCTGCCAAGATTCGGTGGTATTCGTTTTCGATTGCCAACACTTTGATCGATTCTGCAGCCCCTCTTTCTGCCGTGCCTTTTATGCGTAGACTCGTCCTACCATCGAGGAGGATGCCTCTTTGTAGGTCCGGTAGGAGATGATAGTGGGCGAGAAAATCGGCTCCGATGATGGGCTGTGTGACGTTAGCGACGATGAAACGCCATGGGAATGCACGTCGTAACCCAAGATCTGGCTGTAACGTAGTCGAGCCGTATGTAGTGATTGTCGAGCCGTTAGCGGCGTAGAGTTCGTAGGTAGTAGGCGCGATGTATCCTGCTGTCATAGAGCGAGGGAATACACTCACGTCTGATCCTGTATCAATTAGGAACCGCTTTTTAGTTTCTCTGCATGTGACGAATAGGCGGCGAGGGCTTGGGGCTGGTCTACTGGCCGCCATTAGTGACCGCCCTGGTCGTTTTCCGACTTGTAGGTGCACGGCTGAGTGCATTTCTTAGCCTTTTCACCAAATCGGTTATGGTAATAGCAGTGCTTGTCGTTTTTATTGTCCTTCTTTTCCTTGGACGTTCCGCGGTTGCGGCTTTGGCTGCGGCTTCGGCTTCGACTTCTGTCATTACCGCGTTGCCGAGATTTATCCCTCGAAAGTCGCGTGGAGAGCTGAGCGACTTGTTTCGTCAAAGCCTGGATTTGTGCCTCCAGTGATTCTTTAGAAACTGCTGATGTAGCTGTGGCTGCTACAACGGCCTTGTTGGTCATTTCGTGGATGCGATCGGCCTGTTCTGCTACGTTGTTAAGGGGATCTTCGGCTCGAGTGGCTAGCACAGTCTGCATTTGTGTAGGCAGTCTTCCGAGCCAGAGAGTACGCAGCAGACTGTCGGGTATGTTTTCACCCGCTAGTGTACGGAGATGTCGCAGGAATTGAGTCGGTCTGCGATCTCCTAACTCTTCGTGCTCTAAGAGTTGACGCGTACGCTGCTCTTGGGAAACAGACATTCGCTGTATGAGAGATGCGATGTACCACACCTGAGCGCGCCAACTTTAGGCGGTCTGATTCGCTAACTCTAAATTCTTATAATTCAAAAACTATTACAGCCTCAACATTTTCGCATAAGAATTTTCTTCTTAGAATGTCCCACAGAATTTGTCAGTGAAACGGTGTCCGAGCTTTTTGGGACACCCTGTATACATATATTTACAAGCTATACATCTGTATGTGTGTCAGTGTGTACTTTAATGATTTCACCATTGACGGAATCTTCCTTCTAACTTCCTGGTTGGTAAGGCCCCGTCTGTGGTACTCTCGGTGTTGGCCCAAGTCCCTGTGGATCTGGGTAACTTGGTGAAATTTCTTCCGATGGTCGAAGTCCTGAAGATCCCTGCAGAGTGGACGGTGGGCGACGAGCGCCAGGAGCCGGTGGGCGATGAGGTGCTGGCGTATGACGCCAGGAAGTCGTTGGGCGACGAGGCGCCGGCGATTAACGCCAGGAGATGATGGGCGAATTGGCGCCTTTCCAAAGGTACTCCTGTACGGTAGGAAATCCCTCGAAGATCTGAGTTGCTGCTCGCCGAGTGTGCTCCTTATATGTTGGTGGGCGACTGGAGCGCCGTCTGGCGGTGATGAGCGTCGGCGTTGTTGTTGTCGTCGTCGTCTATTGGTGGGCGCGAGGCGCCGGCGTTTAACGCCTAGGAGTCGTTTGGGCGATTGACGCCGAGGACTCACGGCGATTGACGCCGAGGAGTCGAGGCGATTAACGCCGAGGAGTTGTGGCGATTGACGCCAAGGAGTCCAGGCGATTGACGCCGAGGACTCACGGCGATTGACGCCGAGGAGTCGAGGCGATTAACGCCGAGGAATCGAGGCGATTAACGCCGAGGAGTCGAGGCGATTAACGCCGAGGAATCGAGGCGATTAACGCCGAGGAATCGAGGCGATTAACGCCGAGGTTACTGACTCTTCATTGCGCGAAGAGTACTGCGGTCTGATATCGGCGACTGGCGCCGAGGAACTGGTTTTGGGCTCCCGCTGAGCCTCCTAATATACTATGCTTGGTTGAAAATGAAACGCGAGTTAGCCGCTCTCTTAATGCGGCGCGTAGCGGCGTCGCTGCGAACTTACCGTCGCGTCGGTAAGTCGGTGCGCTGCACAATTAGGTGCGCGAACGCGCTTTTTCGGTGGCGTAGACCGCCACACCTACTTCGAGCAAGCATTCTTTGCGCAATTATTTCATCATCTGGTGATGATGCTTCCACTCTTGGCGGTCTATAAGCATTGCAAAGTGCAGCCATAATCCTTACAAAGTCATCAATATAGGAAAGGACCCCGCCATAATCACAGGGAAATTGGGTTTCGGTGAAATTGGCCGAAACTTTGGAAATAAATAGTTTATGTGATGCTGATTGAAAGTCACAATGGGCAAGATTCACAATAATCAACCGTTTAGGAGCTATCAGCGTTCAAAAGTCAAAATAAGGTGTCATTTTAATACTATTGTGGAACAGTGGATTACAATGTATTATTCTACATAATCAGACAACTTATTCTTTTTATTAATACAAAAATATGTATTTAGGTGAAAAAATGTGTATATACACTATATGAATTATGTATATGCACACGCATGTGTACATATACTATATGAATTGTAACCGTATGATATAATTCATATATTATGTGTATATACTTGCATGTATGCACATATTTTGTGTGTAAGTGTATATGTGTGTATGCGCGTGTGTGTATGCGCGCGCGCGCGCGGTGTGTGTGTGTGTGTGTGTATGTGTGTGTGTGTGCGCGCGCGCGCGCGCGTATGTGTACGTTAGAGCGCGTGTGTGCGTGTTCGTATTCGTGTGCGTGTGTGTGGTCGTGTGCGTGTGTGTGTTCGCTTAATGTGGTTTTAGTAAGAAAAACTGACATGTACAAACGTATTTGTGTGCTCATATACAAGCACACATCCACATGCGTTGGACATACACACGCATGTATTGTATATAAATGTGTAAGTTTGCGTACGCATATCTTTTCTGGTAATACAATATGAAGTCCTTGCGTTCTGTCAACGTTTATGGAGCACGACTTACACACTCACACTCACTGACATACACGCACAAACTCACGGACACATACACACGGACAACACAATTACATAGTCGCACACAATCGCACACATTCATACACACATAGATGCACGCACGAATGCACGCACGCACCCACACGCACACATACACACACAGACATACACACACGCGCGCGCGCACATACACACATACACTCACACACAAAATATGTACATACATGCAAGTATATACACATAATATATGAATTATATCATACGGTTACAATTCATATAGTGTATATGTACACATGCGTGCGCATATACATACTTCATATAGTGTATATACATATTTTTTCACCTAAATACATATTTTTGTATTAATAAAAGGAATAAGTTGTCTGATTATGCAGAATAATACATTGTAATCCACTGTTCCACAATAGTATTAAAATGACACCTTATTTTGACTTTTGAACGCTGATAGCTCCTAAACGGTTGATTATTGTGAATCTTGCCCATTGTGACTTTCAATCAGCATCACAAACTATTTATTTCCAAAGTTTCGGCCAATTTCACCGAAACCCAATTTCCCTATGATTATGGCGGGGTCCTTTGACTATTGGGAATAACTTGGGCGAGCATTTTCCACGTTTGCAGTAACCCATTCACAGCTTCAACAACCCAACCTATCGCGGTCACAAGTCGGGATTCATTTTCACTGAAAGTATCATGTTGACTTCCTTGTTGTAAAAAGTTTGTCATTTTTGGAATTAATCCATACTCCTCCAAAGTCATAATCACATCGCGAAATCCTCTGTCAACAATCAGCACATCTTCAGGATTTAATTCATTGCAAAAGGCGAGAACGTGTCTGCTTCACCAAATTGTTCAGTATACTTGCATCATCGTTTTTCCCATCCGCAAAGTTAGGGCCAAATACTTCTAAAATATACCCAGTGGTACTGACTATCATCATAGGCTTGACTAGAGGTCTTCCTTTATGTAGAGAGTAAGTCCGTCGTTGAAAAGAGTAATTGCTACATTTTTCGATGTAAACATATGTTCCATCTGCTACTAAGATTGCTACATCTTCGCCTTCTGCAAATAAATCCTTAGCCAAATTCCTAGTATGCTCTGTTGTGCCGTAACCGGGAGTTGGTTCTCAGGGCCGGCACAGGATTCGGGAATTCCGGGTTGGAGGAAGTTGCACACGGCGGAGTGTTTCAATAAATGTTACTTCGATATTTCTTCTCAAATATCTTTAATTAAAATAATTGACAATTGATAACGGTCTTGATTTCTTTGCACAATTCCCGAGATTATTCTAAGTTTAACAATTAGTAAAGGTGACCGCACGTATGTTTCAAAATCTTATGACTGACTGCCCCCTCGATCTTCTGAATCGGCGGTATTTATATTATCGGACCGATGTTCTGTTGCTAACCCGGGGGCTCCCGGGTTAGCGTTGACTTCTCGTCGTCAGCGCTCTGCGCTGACCTTCGCATCAGCGCTTTCGGTCAACCTCGAGTTGAACGCTCTGGGTTCCGGTGTCGGTTTGCATCGGATGATCGTCGTCCGATGCAAACGTCAGGTTTTTCGGCGGATTTCGTATTCGAGTTCGGTTGCTAGGGTCGAACTACTTATGGGTTATATAATTAACAATTATAGCGTTGTGCGCTCACAACAGCTCTTTTATGAAATTGTCTCCCGTTATGTGATCCAAACCGAGATGCATAGGAACAAAGCACTTCAAAAGTGCTTTTCTAGCAGAGTGAATTGCCTTACCTATTTTCTTATAGGCAAACCAAAGAGGGTTGAAAGAATTGAGTGGGATAGTTCTAAGTTTCATAAGAAGAATTGCAATACAAGTACGTGCACTTCTTTCAAACGTACTACGGATTTCACTTTTCACATAACTGAAAAGATTATCGAAGTTTGCGCCAGATATTCCGGTAAGTCGGTGGTAATCAATATCACTCAATGCTCCAGGATTTTTAAAATCTAAGAACCCTCTCTGCACACAAGCACAAAGGTCATTTAGCAGGTCAGTTATCTGTGATGCACTTAATGTACTTGTATCAGAAACTGCTTCAATACGATTTGAATCAGTGACGTTAAAAAAACTGCCTTTTAAATGTCTCTTGCAACATCGTGCCTTTCCGTGAATTATCAATCCACGCTTAACAAAAACCCGAAGTTTAGCCAGGGAAGGTACAACAACAAGCGGCGACTTAGCTTTGCAAATAATACATTTATGTGTCAGATGGTCTACTAAAAGGAATAGTTATTGTTTCGTTTGCAGGAACATTAATATTTTCTGCCATATTGGAAACGCCTAATTATGAATTGCAATTCACTGTAGAACAAATCTGAATAATTATGCAAGATTAAAAACTAAAAAAGGAAAAAAAATATAGAACAAAAACTTAAAAATAACAAGATATTTTTTTGCGTAATAAAAAAATCTCGAGAAGCAGCTCTGAAAAGAACTAGTTTTATTTTTATCGTAACCAGGTCCCTGGGTACGCGCATACACGCATTTTGTGTATCTCTGACATTAAGATGTGAGATAGGGTCCGATATAAGGCCATGGACATAAGCAGAACCAGGTATATTGAATTAAAAGCTTAAGGGATCGTAGTTGCTCAAAAAGGTGCATACAGTTCTTTAAACAGTTCTTTTCAAAACTTCGTATTTAGCCTTGCGGCAGAAAATACGTCAGTCATTTCTTTTAGAAGTATTTGTAATAAGTGTTTCTACGTGATCTACGATAGTGTTCTGGAAAGCTCTCGAGATAAGCTACAAGATATGTAAAAATAGGGGGTTCTATATAAAATATTGAAATCGACATTCACGTGACCTTCAAATGACTATCCAAGGTCAAACCAATGACACCATTTTATGTCCCCCTTGAAACCATACAACTTTTATCTGAAACATTTTTCTCAAAAACGCTTAGTTTTCCAAAGAAATGCTTGATACGGGCGCGCTGATGCAGAATGTATACTTGAAGTATACACTCTAAATACTTCCGTTTAGGCTGAAATTGACTAAATATTACTTCCAAGGGTATAAGGAAGTGATTCCAGCCATTTACGTCCAATTTTGAAGGGTGCCGAAAACAGGCCTTAGGGTGTAACCGGGCACGTAGGGTCACGCGTGACACAACTCATTCGTTAAACTACCGAAAAATATTCAAAGTTCGCGTAGCACGGTCGCCACTCGATTATATCCTCTAAATCGAGAAAGGTAAGTATACTACTAACCGTATTTGTCGACTAATTCTCTCTTTTTTCTGTTTCAGGTGTTCCGGACTGCTGCTGGCCGCTCTGCGTCTCGTCTCACGGATGGACCTCCTTCGAAGAAGCCACTTACTACCAACGATGCTCTGGACCACTGGATCGTCACGGATGAAGCACCCACAGGATCGTCGAAGAATCTCAGGTAAGTATCGTATACCGTATGCTTATAGCGTAAGCAATGTGCATTTACTCGCACTTGATTTCCGCAGGAATGGTGATTACGCATGAATCTCCCGCATGGAAGGTGACTCAGGATAGGTCACAGGATATCGTCGAATGATTTCCAACACTCAGGATATCTCTTTGTACAACAATGTATTTATTCAGTAAATCTCGAATAAATAGTCATTCAGTTCGATCGACGATGATTTACAGTCACTCTTGGTGTATCACCGACGTCGTATATCACAGTTCGCGTGTCGCGTGTAAAATCGACTAATTTCGGATATGCGCGTATTTCGTTCCGCAACACGGGTATCACCGGTCGTAGCGAGAATTAAATATATCCTCCCGTATGATTGTCCTCTGTTTCGTACACGGATGTGAAACTTGACGCTATTCACATGTGTCGCACGCACTAACACCGATACGTGATATTTCCGGATATCGCTCCGTACGCGGGCTTCGTCGGTTGTAACGAGAGACTCTATTGTTATACGCGAAACTCCGGCTATGTGTCAAAATGAGTCAACGCTTCAAGCTCTCCCGACAGACTGCCCTTGGTCGATCGCTCGCCGCGTCGCACGTTCCCACTCCTGGGCGCTACCCCCACTCTCGTTGTTTGTCACATCGGACCATCGGCGATCACGTGATCGTCGCATGACGGTAACTGCGTATGGAACAAACAACTGACAAACAGAGAGGAATGTTGTTTTGTTTCCCGGTTATTTCGCGCTCGCTGGAGACTATTCGCAAATACATCTCGAGAATATTATATATATTTCACAATTTCACGGATCTCTCCGAGATACAAAATTATGGAAGTTTCTTAGGATCTACGCCATGAATATCGCTCGCATATAACTCTTATGCTCGATATTGCCTTTTATGCACGCTCATACGTCACAATTTTAACGGTTACGCGTGTGCTATGATCTCGGCGCACAATCATCCGATTGACGCGGAATCGCGCTAACATCACCAATTAACATCTCGGGAAGCGAGTTTTATGACTAATCGCCGTTCGAGATCCGTGTGCGAGGTTTTCGGCATTTGTCGAATCGACGCGAGATCGCGATATTTGTGTATATTACAAACTCGGAAATGCATCCGTATGGGTCCTGTCCCTGTAGATGACGTGTGCGTCGATCTCGGCGCGCAGAGTTCGCAGGTCGACGGGACCTGGTGCGCTGCATTCCCGGGGGCTCTGTAAGGCGATCGCACGCGGTTGTCCCTGAGGAAGGTGTTCGTGCTGGGTGTTTCCGGCACCCAGGTCGGATCGGGCTGAAACTCGATATCTGGCCTATTTCGGACCTCGGTAGATCATCTCCGGTGGTCCCGTGGCTGTACGGGGTGTGTGCTACTATCTCGCGGCACAGTGATAAAAAATCTAATCGAACGTCATGGATGCCGTAGTTATCATCCAGGAAACCCATTCGTAACATTGGTTTACCCGTATCATGTCTGTGCTAGGATTTTCCCGCACACACCTCGGACTCGGTCGAAATGTCGTTTATCACGCTTATCGGTTCACGTCTAACGCGTAGGTATCGTCCTCCGCGGGAGTTGAGACTTGTGCGGGGATTTTGCCGCACACTTGTCGGACAACATCGGGGACACGTGAGGCGTGTTCCCCGTGACTCATAATGTCACCTTGGATAGTCACTTCCCGTAGATGACGCGTGTGCTCGACTCCTGGTGCACACTCGGTCGTCGCGGACGAAAATTGTTTATTCGCGCGTCAAGAACGCTATCCAGTCGCGACATATCGAATTTCCACGCGAAAATGCTGTGTGACACGATTACCGTGCACACAGTACTATCAACCGTATAACACGCTCGAATGCGCGTAGCTGCTCACGCCGACGCGCGATAACGCTGAATCACGGGGTAGTTCCCGTTTATTTAAAAAAATAGCGAGTCGGTAGAAAGACTATTATCGAGGTTTCACGCAAGTCGACTGCTGTAACGCAAATCATAAATCATACATCGTATCGAAACGGTTGTCAAGGAAAATATCTTTATTAAATTAATCTATCGCCACCGTGGGCCTTTGGCACAAAACAAAAGAACATCATAAATCAAACGAACGAAAACTATTTACGTTTATACGCTCTGGGCGACCATCCGTCACTCAGAGGACATGGCTGTCATGCGTACTCGTGCACGCATATATATTTATATATATTAATGTAACTTATATCTAGGAGTATTATATTTTAACCTTATAATTAACGCATCTTATATACTATGCGGTGCGCAATGAAACGAATAGCAAAGGGAAAAGTGAATGCAAGAACATGACGGATCGCGCTTGCTAAGCCTACTTGGACGGGCTCTTTGGTGGGCGGAGAATGACCACGTCTGTAATCCTTGGCATGGCCCTTGGTACCTCTGGGCCGGTCCGGTCTGCTTGGTTCCGCGGTGGCTCGACCCGCGGTCCGGTAGGCGGCGTCGCCAAAGCAGCTCCCGGCTGCAAGGGACCCTCCTCCTTTTCAATAAATGTAAGAAATTGTCATAAATTGTTAAGAAATGTCTACGTGTCCGACAATTGTCAAAAATTGTTGCGAGAAATGTCGAAAATTCTCAATGATTCGCTTAAATTACGAAAATTTCGCAAAAATGTCATAGAATGTCGCAGAAATGTAACAAAATGTCAATGATTGTCCAACAATGTCACTAATTGTCAAAAGAAAAGAAAAAAAAATTGTCAACATTTAAAAAAAATTGTCAACGATTCGCCAAAAATCGCAAAAAATCGTAAAAATTGTGAAAAATTGAAGCGAATGTAACAAAATCATAAAAATTGAAAAAAATAGGCTTCGAGTGTCAAGAAATGGCTGAAATTGTCAAAAAATAAAAAAAATGTAAAAAAATCGCAAAAATAGTCGAAAATTGTCAAAAATTGTGGCAAGAAACGTAAAAAATTCTCAATAATTTGCTTAAATTGTCAAAAAATCGAAAAATATGTCACAAATTGTCAACGATTGTCGCAGAAATGTAAAAAAAAAAGTATAGTCCAACAATGTCAAACATTGTCGAATAAACTTACCGTACCTCCTCCTGTTGGCGGACAACTTGTAGTTCAAATATCGCGCGCGCTTGCATTTGCTAAGTCTTACGCAAGTGTTGTGGCCGCTCTTAGTTGTGCGCGTTCCGAAGAACGCCCACCTAAGCCCCGCCACCGCGACAATGTGGTGACCACCTATCGGCGGGGAGGAAGGGAAGGGATGGAAAAAAGGGGGTTGAGGAACGAGTTAATCAACAACACAATTATGTGACATATATGTATTTATTGTAAATATTTTCTTTCTCTTACAAGCTATCGTCGCCATTACCCCGACTTGAAAGTCTACTGCACTCTGTAAAATTAAAAAGCAGTTGTTATATTTACACGCGAAATAAATAACAAAATTGATACGATATGTTTGATACATTAAGCATTGAGACATGTTTTCACTTACCTTTGGCGTTTTCTAGGAGGTTCGTAATCCTCGTCGTCGTCCTCCACGTCGTCAGACGCCGACGACAACGAAGACAGGAAGGGGGAGGCCCTTCCTGTTGACACTGCTCCTCCTCCTCCTGCGGAGGCTGCTGCTCTTGTCCACCAAACAACTCGGAGAACGAGGCGTTCATGAAGGACGACGTTGGGCTGATGGTCGTCGTTTCGCTCATGGGCGTCGGTGGACGGTCCATGTCGTCCAAGTAGGCCATATGGAATTTTCCTGAAAAAAGAATGATATATAAACATACCGAACCTCCTACTGGGGGAAAAAATGGAGTGTAAATCTCGAACCTTGTCGTCGATGCACAATTTTCTACGGATAATCTGGGTTGTTACTTGCAACGAGGTCGCCGACCCAATGACCTCTCCCCAGATGCGCTCCCCTTATTGTATTATAACCTCGTGGTGGGGATACACCTGGTGGCGGGGATATACCTCGTGGTGGGGATATACCTTGTGGTGGGGGACACATATAGCAAAATACCGTAATTTCCATGAGTACCAAAAAAAAAATTTGAAACCCGTCACGTTCAATCCACACGTGTGCGTGTGTGCGTGTGTGCGTGTGTGCGTGTATGCGTGAGGGTGTGTGTGCGTGTGCGTGCGTGTGCGTGTGTGTGTGTGGGTGAGGGGGTGTGTGTGTGTGTGTGTGTGTGTGTGTGTGTGTGTGTGTGTGTGTGTGTGTGTGTGTGTGTGTGTGTGTGTGTGTGTGTGTCTAGTCAAGTGGGCGCAATATAATAAACTTACTCTACCTTTGTCTCTCTCTCTCTTTCTCTCCGTCAGCGTACACAATTTATGCTCCACGATTCAAAGTCGAGTCCATTGATTTTGTGCCCACGATATATTCATAAAATCGCACAAAATCGCCATAAATCGCAGATTCACAAAAATTGTCTAAAATTGTCAAGAATTTTCACAAATTCTCATAGATTGTCGCAGAAATGTTGACAAATGTCAATGATTGTCCAACAATCAGTCAGTGATTGTCAAAAATTGAAAAAAAAATGGGAAAAATTGCCACAAATTGTCACGACTCGTCTCGCGATGACAAATTGTCACAGATTGTCAAAAAACGTAAAAATCTCAGTGTCGACAATTGTCAAATTGTTAAAATTGGACAAAATTGTCAAATTCTTAAAAAATGTGCCAAATGTCTCATTCGCGTGAATTGTAACAAATTGTCGCGAGTTGTCACGAGTTGTCATAAAATCTATGACTTTATCGGTTCCAAAATGGATTAATAATTTATGCGCTTGTTTTGCAATTTTCTATACAATTCTCTTTGGCAAAACGATTTTATCGCATTCCTGACTTTTTATTCTGAGAATTCCCTCACGTTCATAGTAATTGTCTGGATCTTCACGGGCTGCTTCCTGCAATGTCGCGTCGGCCTGTTGAGCGTTTTTTATGACATCAGTCCATCTTGAAGTGTCTGCACCATCCTTCGCGTCTTGTATCATTGCTATTCTTCGCTCGTCCGTTGAAGCTAATCCTGCAATTCCTTGTCTGGAAAGTGCATCGGCAATGTTATTTTCCTTGCCTGGTACGTGATTGATCTCAAGTTCAAACTCTTGCATGAACGCAAACCATCTGGCAATACGTCCATTATTTTGTACACAGGTACTTAGAAACTTCAGTGCCTGGTGATCTGTATGTACTCGTACGTGTCTTCCGAGTAACAATGTATGCCACTTTCGGAGTGCCCACACTAACGCTAAGCACTCTAATTCTGTTACTGTATAGTTCATTTGGGCTCCTTTTAGACTTCTGCTGGTGTATGCTACAGTTCGTTTTCTTCGCAGCCGTCCTGATATTGGTAAAGTCTAGCGCCTAAGCCAGTTCGTGATGC
Source organism: Harpagoxenus sublaevis (assembly GCA_030770355.1). Classification (NCBI taxonomy): domain Eukaryota; kingdom Metazoa; phylum Arthropoda; class Insecta; order Hymenoptera; family Formicidae; genus Harpagoxenus; species Harpagoxenus sublaevis. The sequence goes on along the minus strand of JASTWR010000560.1, from coordinate 24,973 downwards.
ATCCACTGCAACCCGATTTCCCTCGGTCTCGCTCGCCGAGGAGGCGCGGCTGCAAATTAACCGCCGAATAAATAAGCCGGCAATTAGGTAGATAGGTAGAACAAAGGCATCCACAAGGTAATCAGACAGGTCGAAGGTATCCGCGAGGTATTCAGACCGGCCAAGACTCTCAAAGATAGCCGCGAGGTATTCCGATAGGTAGTTAATCTCAACGATGTTCGCGAGGTATTCAAGTAGGTAAGTAATCTCAAGATATTCGCGAGGTATTCAAGCAGGTAGGTAATCTCAAAATATCCGCGAGACAACGCTAAAGCTTGGGCGCCAGGTGCGAATACGCGCACCACGTTTCCGTAAGCTGGATCCGAACGCGATCACCCGGACACGCACGTCCACTCAGGGCGCGGGGCGAGCTTAGTGCTCTGAGGAGAGGGGGGGGGGGGCAGCGCAACGCAATCAACACATTCAAGTATAAAATAAAACAATAAGTATATTTCCAGAAAAAGAAGCAATGACGAACAGAGAAACAGTAAAGAGATAAGTATAGAACGCAAGACGGGTTCGCGACACACTCACACACGCACACGACACGTGCAGACGCGACAGACGAATTCCGCGACTCATACGCACTACACGAGATTCCCGCGACTCACACACACCACACACGAAATCCACGCGATATTCCCGGGTCGCCCGCGACGTTCGCTCGCGGGCCGAAACCCCATACAAATCCGCGATGGCTTCAGCGAATGCGCGGCAAAAAATGGCGCGACATTCCTCAACCGACTGTGACGCAATAACCGCGATTTCTCCCCCGATCCGCCTCACGGCGTCCGCGGGACACGGCACTCCTCCCAACGCTCTTCACAATTTTTGCGACACTATTTCGCGACACCACGCGGCCCTCCCGAGGTCCCCGATGCAGCGGTCTCATTCCATCGGGCGCACCGGGCACGCACCCGCGGGCCGTGGTACACCCGACGCAACCGCGCTCGGAGATCCTTCCGCCCAACGCTCGACTGTCGGCCCCACGATCCTCGAGGAGGGCTCCTACTCAACGGGAGACTCGTGTGGGCCCCTGCCGGTCCCCTTAACCAAGTCTCCAGGCACTAGGTAACGAAACAGGAAGCGACAAGAATCCACTCGCACGAGGCAAACGTACGTGCAGAGGTAACCGCGAGATAACAGAGACGGGCTGGGGCCGGGATCGCACACTGAACGCGATGAGATACCGGGGTGGAGATCTTACATATTTCGCCGCAATCCGCTCGCCTCGGTTGCTGCTCGCTGCTGCGTCGGACTCGTTAGGCTGGGGTGGACTCGAACCTCGCTCCTCGGCAGTGGCTGGCACGACAGTGCCCGGCAATCCGCCCGGCGAGACCACGTCGGGCCCACGCGCATGCGTGCCCGCCCGCGGCCGTTCCTCCCGTCGATCCGTTCTTCGCGCAGCTCACCGCTCGCGATGTCGCATGGGACGCCCGCCATCTTTCCGCGGGCCTTTCGACTGGTGTCCCTCGCCTTGGTGATCTGGCGGTCCCGGTCGTGACTCCTGGAGTCTTGGATATGCGTGCCAGGCTGGCCAGGCCTCGACCGCCGACCGTGCGTTACGTGTCCCCGGCGACGGCACTCCGGGTCGGTTATCCGCCCCATGGCAGCGGCACCGTTACCCTCCGTCTAGATCCCGGGGCTGCGTCCTCGATTACCTCTTGGCTGCGGCGGCTCGGAGGACTCGGCTCGCCTTGCGGGGCTGCTGGGTGGTCTAACGGTGGGCCCCGACGTGACTCGCCCGTCGGCAAACCACCCCATCCGGTCCCCCACGATGCTCCGCTGCTCCCTCGTTGCGACACGAAGTCGTTACACAGGTGGCCGACCTTCCACCCCTGATACGCTCACCCCGCTCCTTCTATAAAATCTTACTTAATTAACGCAAATTAGTTCTCCCCGATCCACGCCGAGGCGCCACCCCATCCCCCGCCGGCCTTCCCCTCGGCCGAGCACACGTCCGGGCGGTTGACGCGACCATGTCACGTCACACCACATAGATGCCGAATCGATATCCTGGGCGAATCAAATACAAATCTGGGGCTTCTTGGAATGCCAACTTGATCTCATTGAAAGCGTTTTGTTGTTCCGTTGTCTAAACGAATTTCACTCCCTTTTTTAGTAGTTTTTCAAGTGGTCTCGTTAGTCTCGCCAGATTTTTTTTATAAATCTTCTATCCCAGTTTACCAGTCCAAGAAAGGATTGTACATCATTCTTTTTGCGTGATTTTTCGAAATTTGCTATTGTGACTCGAGTTTCTTCGTTTATTTCAGCTTTAATTTCGCTGAAAGTGTGACCGAGAAATTTCATTTCTTCTCGTACGAACTCGCACTTATCTTTATTGAGTTTAAACCCAACTTCTTCCAATTTTGATAATACCCATTCTAAGTGACATAGGTGTTCTTCCAATGTTTCCGACGAAATCATTACATCGTCTAAGTATATCGTGGTAAATTCGTTCACTCCTAGAGCGTCATCCATTGCTCTTGTAAGCGATGCTCCAGCCGTTTTAAGCCCAAACGGCATACGATTGAACACGTATGTTTGTCCTTCGAACAAAAATCCTGTATATTGTCAAGAATTATCCTCTAGTGGAATCTGCCAAAATGCATTGGTTATGTCGAGCGTGGTGAAATACTTCTTTCTGCCAACTTTTCTGAATACATCTTCGATTGTCGGTGGTTGTGCATGGTCGTTCGTCATGTGTTTATTAAGCTCTCGTGCATCGAGGCACAAACGAATATCTCCATTTTTCTTTATCACTACTACCAACGGATTTACATATTGAGTGGCTTGTTTCGAGATAATTTTCTTACGCTCTAATTCCTTCATATAACTTCTGACTCGATCTGCATATATTTGCGGAATCGGATAGGTTTTCTTCTTAAATGGACGATCTGTATTCATCTCTATTCTATGTTTGTAATGCGTGACTTTGTCAATTTGGCCATCAAACACCTTTTCATGTTTGTCCAAAATTTCTTGCAGTCTCATTTCTGCTTGATCTTTAGTGATTAGATTGATTCCAATCTCGGGATTCATTTTCTTACGGAATTCTATATCAATCTCCTCGTCACATGCCAATAACATGTGGTATTTAACGAGGAAATCTATTCCTAAGACTTCATCCTATGCAAGATTTTCTACTATATAGAATTCGTGACTATACTTGTCTTCCTTATATTTGAAAATTAGTCGTACCTTGTTTGCAACTATCGCTCCTCTCTCTGCGAACGCACCTTGCAACGTGAATTTTTTAATAGGTAACGCCTCCATTGGCACTCCTGATTCCTTTATCTGCTGGTAATACGTCCTCGACAGAGCTGTGATTTGCGAGCCTGTGTCTATGAGTGCTTTTGTGTCACATGCACCAAACTGCATGTTAATCATAGGTACGTCTGCTTGTCGCATTATCTTTTTCCGAGCTTAATCCAAACCTTTGTCGAGCTCTTGTATTATTTCTTTCGTTCTGATAATGCTTAACGGTTTCTTGCCTCGCAACTTATCTGCCTTACGGGATAATGTGCAGCAACTTTTCCCCCGCCTCCTCTGACGTGGTGCTTACTGCCTCATCATTAATTTCCGTTTTATCATACGCCATTATCGCCGCAACTTTTTTACCGCGGTCGTTAGGCTTTTCATATCTCTTCTGATATGCAGGCTTCTCCGTATTTTTCTTGTGATGATCATTGCGCTCTCTCGTATAACGCATGACATTTGGTTTACCGTCTGTATCATCGCTATCAGGCATTTCGACTATATCCACGCCGTCCTTACGCTTTGACTCAGGTGATTCCTTTTTCCGCCATTTTTGAGATTTGTTATACGTCGAGTATTTCGCCGCATCTCTTCTGCCGAAATTTTTAGAATAACGGCCGTCACCGTTTTGCGTATTATTTTTGAATCGGCCTGTATCCCTATCTCTATCTCTATCTTTGCCATTATTTATGCGATTCGACGGTTTTTCATTACTTTTCCGCGCTTCAATACGCAATTTACGCGTTTCACGTTCATTTTTTATAGTGTCTAGCATCGCGATCATTTCGTTTACGTTCCTAACTACCGAAGGACGCAATTCTTTCGCAATCTCTGTATCAAAATGTTCTCGTAAAGTTTGAACGATTTCCTGGTCCGTCATTGGCGGAACGAGTGTCTTGGCCTGACGGGCCATACTAAGCGCGTAGCCGGTCATCGACATTTCGCCGATTTTGTATTTACCGAAATATACGCGTTGTCTGAACCGCCTGTGCCTGACATCCCCAAAAGTTTTGTTTAAACAATTGTTTAATTTCGTGGATGTCATGGGCAATTTGGAGCTCGTGCCATTGGCTGGCTGCTCCTTTCATGCATCGACCAATATAGAACAACTTTTCGTCTTCCGAGACGTTCTCATAATTTGCCAATCGTTCAAACTTTTGCAAGAAAGTGATTGGATTCTGCTGATCGGATTTTCCGCTATATGACAATTCGTCAAATGGATTTCTAATCCAACCGCCTCGCGGTTGCGACCCGTTTGTCTTCAGTCTCGCCAGCCGAAGGGGCGCTGCCGCAAATTCACAAAAGGACAGACGGTAGCTCCGAGGTATCCGCGACAGAATTTCTTCGAGGTATCTACGGTAACAGATTCTTTCCGCTAGATATTCCGTATGGGCGCCAGGTGCGATTACGCGCACCACGTTTCGTCAATTCGATGCAAATATATATCTACAGCCCGAACGCAAGCTCAGGGCGTCGGTTACGTTGTTTGTTGTGAGGAGAGTAGGAGAGGGAGCGCAGCGCAATCAACACAAACCAAATAATAAATAACAGTGTATTTCAAGTGAAGGGATCATAATAGCGAAGTCGAGCCGCCTCGCCGGCGACCGTCGCTCGAAGTAACGTCTCGAGCGCACGCTACCTTATTCGCAATCGCGAAGATACCGCATACCCTACTCGCGGAACGCGAACCTCACACACACGAATCAGCCACGCATCTCATTCACACGAGTTAAACACGAGTCTCATGCTTTACAAGTTCTCTTACGCGAGAAGCACGCCCGCGGCACGCGAATCGCCGCCACGCGGGTTATCACACACGCACGCAAATTCACACACACAACTCGGCCGCCCCGCTCACGGCGTACGCTAAACGACAATGGATACGGCAATTAACCGGTAGACACGAAACGACATTTGTATAACGCAATGACACTTTTACACCGGTAACTAATCGGTATGCGCGAAACGACATCCCGGCGAGTGACCGCAACGATACTTGCATGCACGGTACGCGGCACTAATCGCGACTTTAAGCAACACAATGTATTCGCGGGACTCTTTTCGGGTACGCACGACAATTCACGCGCGCGCGAGAGCGCGGCGCAATATCTCACGGGGAGCGTTACCGTACCGCTCGCCCGTGGAATTCTCCCCGAACAGACGCGACAACGATACACGACACTAATCGCGACTTTAACACAATAAACGCGAAATACCGGTAGTCTCGACACACTGACCGCGATATGATCATTACGACCTCGACGCTAGAAACAAACACTTAACGGTAACGAACACCATATGCGCGAAACAGCGATAGTCCCGACACAACGCACGCGGTACGGTAAACATAGCTTAGACGCAAGAAACACGAAATGACTGTCGGCCGCGCAAGAGTTTCCGGGGAGGGCTTCACAATATATTTTACAGGCACGATCTCGGCCGGGCTCACGACTACAAAGTTATTTCCGACGGAAGTCGGTATCAATCGAAACGGTAATCTAATCGATAATTGTATCTACTAATTGTCTAAGGCCATGGCCGAGATCGAGCCAACGAGAATACGGTAGCACCGGAGTGGAGATCTTACAATTTGCTGCTCTCGCTGCTTTCCGCTTCGCTGCCTCGGGGTCGCGTTCCGGGGGTGGCTCCTCGGCTAGCGCTTGCTCGACAGAGAAGAACGGCCGTCCCGGCGAGATTACGTTGAGCCCCCGCGCATGCGCTCCAAGCTCGCGGTGTATCGTCCCGCCGATCCGTCGCGCACGCCGCCGTGTTCGCGGCGCCGCTTCTGGTGCTCTCTGCCTGCCCGCGATCCTTTGAATCGGCTGCCATCAGGTGTGCGCCCCTCTCAGCTTTAGCCCGGCTGGCCAGGCCACGGCTATGCTGCTCGGTGTCCTTGATATCGTCGGGGAGGCGTCCGGGTCGCTTACCCGCGCTGCAGTCGCGGTGTCGCGCCCTTCCTTGTGTGACGGTACGGCCCGGGGTGTAATGTGCGAGGCATTCTGCGCGTCTCCGCGGCGGTAGGCCCAAGTGACTCGCCCGTCGGCCAGCCATTACGCTCAGCGTTCCCCAAGCCTCCTTCTCTCCCTCGTTGCGACATACGTCGTTATACCGGTCCTCCGTGGATCACCCGCTCCGGCACCACCTGTCGTATCTACAAAGCTCGCTCGCAAATTAATTAAATCGCGAATAACCCTCCCGTACTCCGGTCGAGGCGCCATCCCTGACCTTCCCCTCGGCCGAGCTACCGTCTGGGCGGTGGACGCGACAATGTCACGTTACACGGTAATCGAGCTTGAAATGGAACTAAATCTAACTGTTGCGCTGCCTGATTTTCCGCTACTCCGCCGCCGTACGCACGCTCGTCCATTGTTGTTGCATCGAATATATTCGGCGATGAACGGCGTCGCGTATTATTTGACGCAACGGATTCACGACGCTCGCGCATTTCGTTCCTCAATTGCTCTAATTGCGCGGTAAGATGCCGAATTTGCTCGAGCATCTGTTGCCGCTCTTCACGATACGCATCTTCTATCGCGCGTTCGAGACTTAAATTAACTGCTGCGGAATTTCCGTCAGTTCCGAAATCTAATCTATCTTCACCTCGCGCCATATTTTCTAACGCGGGTATTTGCTCGTCCGCTCGGACATCTGTACGCGATGCACTTTGCGATCGCGTGTGTGTCGCAATGGGACTACGCCCCACGGTCGCCATTTTGTCGACTCGCGGAACGCTATTTCCTCTTGTACGGCTGCCTCGTTTTGGCCCTATTTTGCCGATTTATAATTTCGCTTATGCGAATCTAACGTGACGGGTGGTTTATACAAACCACGATTTTATAAAAAAATTTCCGAACGTTCTGAAACGTTAGTACGTTCTACACTATGCGTCGTTCACACCATCTGCGCGCTATGCGTTACGGATACGCGTGTTTAATTACGCACGATTTTAACTACGCTTCTTAACGGTCCTGTCACGGTCGCCATTCGAGTAACTGTGACAGGCAGTTTTTTAATCTAGGACACGCTTATGAGCGATCCTGTCACGGTCGCCATTCGAGTAACTTGGCTAAATGGACGCTTGCCGTTGTTCAACAATCTGCCACCGCCAGCTCACTTTACCATCGCACTGACCGTGTTGGTTTTCTCGATGGTACGCAGGTTCTCGTATTTATGCGAGTTTCACGCGCGTTTCGTGTGTTCGTGGTACCTATAGATTACAACCGGACGGGGGGTTAGCTTAGCTACGATTTCGCGTCTATTTCTTAGAATACGCTTCTGATTGGTCCTGACACTGTCGATATTCGAATAATCAATATTTTAGATCGTGACAGATAATTAATTGACCTACGTTGGCTAACCTGACCGCGCGGAAGGGTGATATTCCCACGACTCACTCGTATATCATCGAATAATAATTCGGTCGCTGCTCGGTTTAACCCCGATTTACCGAGAAGGATATAATATGAACAGACCTTTAGTAGGTCGGCGCTAATTCCCTTTTCTTTCTGTTTCAGGTTCCTGCTGGACGTCGGATGGACCTCGCTGCCGCTTTGGATCGTCGCCGCCGCTGGATCGCCGGAACAACGTCGTTGGACAGGATTCGAGAGATCACCGATCAAACCAATTTTATTTTCAGGATAGGATCATACGGGAAGGCGCACTTCAATAAACTTGCACTATGCTCTGCTTTTTAATATTATTGAAAATTTATTCAATAAACACTCGATTCACTCGATTTCGGAACACTTGAGACAATGTATAAGATGGACGCTCGCTGCCACGTAGGCCGGCCGTATACGCGTATTAACTTTCCGTTGTACGCGATCACAATAATTCGCTAGACTATATTGTCGCAATAATATTCGACTTTACTCATTTAACTTTATTACTGTTCGCCGGATCACGCGCCGCTACGCGGGTTAAGTCCTGGTGATATCTTGAGAGCATAGACGAACACGTCCGCACACCGCGAGCTCTCCCATGCAAAAGACCTTCGTTCGAACAATAATTATAATTATTAAACACTTCGCGTTATTACTAACGACTTCTCACTATGTTACTTAAGGAGCCATTTCATGGTAGCGACAAGCGACGAACGACAACAGCGACAAGCGACTTAAGCGACATGTTTTTTTGTCGCATTTGTAGTTCGATTGTTTTAACTTTAGGCGACAACCAGCTACAACTTTCAATTTGGTTCTTGTGTAGTCGATTTTCCATATTTGTAATAATAAAAGAAAAGTGGTAGTAAAATGGAAGGAAACGGTGAAAATTTAGAGGTAAGTAGTAAATGTAAGTAATTACAGTTTTGTCTATTGAAAGTCAAAAATTGCTGATATGTATAACTTATAACCCTGATATTTATAACTATTGTCAATATTTATAACAATGAATAACCTAAAAAATAACATTACACCAACATTATTTTGGCTTTACGCGAGACTTAAACATGTGTCTATATCTTTATCTTTCTTCCTACAATCGGTCCTAGATGCTATATTAATTTTAATTTATTTTTTGATAATAAAGACATACAAATTAAAAACAAAATAATCTTAATTTTAAAATAATCTTAATTTTATAACATGAATTTATAAATCATATAATTTTGTGCCTAACTAAAAAACTGTATGTATATAGGAAGTTATGTTTGCGCTGTATGCGAAACAATAATCGGAAGCTCGGATATCTACAGCCACGGTTGCTTTGAAGGATATCCAGAAGTGTACATTAATAAGAACCGTTATGTATACCCTCGGTGTGGTAAGTGATATTCTCGTGCTATTGTTATTAATGCTTTCTTATGTAAAGTGATCAAAGATTGTTTATTTGCTTCAAATATTAATAACATTTTTTAGATAATTTAATTCTTTTTAAGTAATATATTGTATATCACATAAAAAATAATTGGTTTCTTATAATAAAGTTATGTCTTTTCCTGTATTTTCTCTCTAATTAATTTGTTGAAAAAGACTAAAAAGTGTTTTTGTTATGAACATATATTTGATGGCTAACATAATTCTTATTGTATTTCTATAGAGGATCAATCCATTGTCAGGCGAAGTGACGTTAATGGCAGTGAAGAAATTGTCACAGAACCATTAGCATCAACAAGTTCATCAAATAGCCAGTTACCACAACACTTAAATACGGAAGAGCAACTCATTCATCTCATTCATGAAAGAGAACCTCTATGGAATTTGAGAAGTCCTCTTGAAAAGCGGAGTAAAGAAAATAAAGAAAAACTGTGGGAAGAAGTTGCAGCTGCCATTGGATCTTTGGATCTGGTGACACTGTGGCTGCTTTAAAAAAAAATGGAAAAAACCTTTGTGATTCATATAGAAGGTTTGTAAACAGTGAGAAAGGTACAAGTGGTTCAGCAGCTAAGAAGAAAAAGCGATGGATATATAGCGATATTATGTCTTTTATGAGTGATGTGAATCTTCAGGACAAATCTACAGATTCAAATATGCAAGATGCAATGATGTCAGAGAGTAACGATTCCACAAATTCATGTCACAATCCTCCATTGGAAGAAGTATTGTCAACCGATGACGAGATTGCTTCATCTACCGTGCCACGTACACGAAAAAATACCAGAAACTCAGATATGGAGATAGCTGATAAGGTGGTGCAAGCCATCACAAATAGTACTCCTACAAATATCTTTAAATTTCCGGATATACCAGCTCCACCTTTGACAAAAACTCCAGAATCATCAGATGCTGCTTTTGGAATGTTTATTCAGTGCTCGCTTAGAGATATTAAAAATGAACGTGATTGAGCAAATGTTAAGAAAGCTTTGATGAATACATTATTTGCAGAATTAGAAATAATAGCAGAGCGATGTTAATATACGTATATTTAAATAGTATAGTTGGTATGTGCATTCAGATTCCGTACTTGAAAGTATTATATTCTTTTACAAGTAGTACAGTTGGTATGTGCATTTAGATTCCGTACTTAAAGTATTATATTCTTTTACAAGTAGTATAGTTGGTATGTGCATTCAGATCCCGTACTTAAAGTATTATATTCTTTTATAAGTAGTATAGTTGGTAATGTGCATTCAGATTCCGTACTTAAAGTATTATATTCTTTTATAACTAGTATACTTGGTATGTGCATTCAGAGATTCCGTACTTAAAGTATTATATTCTTTTAAAAGTAGTATAGTTGGTTTGTGCATTCAGATTCCGTACTTTAAGTTTTATATTCTTCTATAAGCAGTAATAAATAATTTTGTTTAATTGTAATTTAATTGTTATTTTTTTCCCAGGGGTGTCGTTCTTCAGTTCAAGGTAATATTAAATAAAAAAAACTAAATACTAAATACACTAAATACTTTGCGTTTAGAATTTTTATTTTTATCAATTTGTTAAAAAAATATAAATATTCAAAGTTGATATTTTTTTAAAACAATAAATGCAAAGGTAGTTAGAATTTAAAAGATGATTGTATTAGTGTGTCTGTATATAAACGTTTTTATGTTTCGAGAAGTCACTGACAAAAATAAAATACTCGGCCATTAAATATATCAAACTAAATATATCACTTTTTGTACTCACTATCGGACTATACTTTTAGCTCCGATTGTCACAAGTAAACTACATTAATAAGTAAATACAAAGTATAATTTTTATTTTATTTTACAAATGATCGTATTGCCAATTCACAGCTCCTTCATTGTTAAAATAAGAAGTAAACTCCTCTCTGATTTGAATGGCTGTATGAGTGGCATTATTTGATCCCATTCGGTTAATATCTATTAATCTTCCGTGTTCTTCATTTCTTCGAGTACTATTGATATTTGAATCATAACAATGTTCTTGATTGAACAGCTCTTCAGAAACATACGATACTTCTGGGGAATTGTCTAAATCATGTTGTCGCAACCAGTTGTGAAGAACTACAGTAGCTTTAACCATTTTTACAACGTTAGAATCGCTAGCTATTATTGGTTTCCGAAAAATACGCTATTTAGCAACTAATATGCCAAAAGTATTTTCAATTACTCGTCTGGCTAAACTAAGGCGATAATTAAAAATACGTTTTTGTAATTCAGTTGATTGCTTTCCAGGATAAGGACGAAGAAGATATGTTTTTAAAGGGAAAGCTTCATCACCAACTATGCAATAAGATAGAGGCGTTGCTCTTACATCACTTATGGGCGTTGAATCTGGAATATTCATTTTGTTCCCTTCTAATTTTTGTCCCAGCAATGAATCTTTAAAAATTCCACCATCACTTCTCCTTCCGTACGCTCCAATGTCAACAAAAGTAAACATATAATTGGCACTACACATTGCCAATAAAACAAGGCTGTGACTATTTTTGTAGTTAAAATACATTGAGCTAGCCTTATTTGGGCACTAAAAAATATTGATATTTATTATTAGCATTTGTAAATTAATGTAAATAATGTAATTAATATAATAATGTATTAATAATGTTCATACTTGTATAACCACATGCTTTCCATCGATGGCTTCTATGCAATGTGGAAAATGCCATCTTTCTTTAAAATCTTTTTCTGTAGTGAACCACTGTTCTTTTTTTAATTCAGCTGGCATGCATAACGGTTGCAGTTTCTTCCACAAAACAGCACATGTTGTATTAATGATGTTGCTTGCTGTTGTTACGCCAACCAAGTACTGATAATGCATTGATGTTATTGAATCTCCAGAGGCCAGAAATCTGAGCAACATTAAATGTACATACAATTAATTTGTATAGTAATTTAATATCATAAATTTACATTTAAACAACATTTGACATATACTACTACTAATGCACATACCTCAAAGTTAAAGCTAATCTCTCTGCAGGTGGTATGGGTTTTCTGATGCAGTTTTGCTTTTTTAAATCCTCTCCAACTAAAGTTAACAATTCTTTTATTTTTGTTGAAGACATCCTGAAATAATTATAAAATCCTAGATGTTCCAATTGAAGTGATGGCAGTATTGCCCGGAAAAAACCATGTTTCTCTCGTTGTGAGCATATTGGAGACACCCAAAAGCGTTTTCTTGAGTAACTTCTCGTTTTTTCCAAAAAAAAAGTACTCCGCTACATGAGCTAATTTTTGTTTGTATGCATTGGCACATTGTTGCGCAATTATTTGAGCACATTCAAATTGACAATTTAAATAATACGTGTACCAATTGCTCCAATTATTATCCGACATGTTTCTTTTAAACAGAGCAAAGTTGATAGACGTCAACAGTTTCTTTCACAATATTTATAATTTTAATACACTGACAGCTGTAATTCGTCGCAAACGTCTCTCGTCATGTGGTCGCTACTGTCGCTTGTCGCTACCATGAAAAGGTACCTTTATTGTTGCTAGATTACGCGCTGCACCGCGGGTTAAGTCCTGGTGGTTTTACGAGAGCATCAATGACACGTCCGCACGCCGCGAGTTCTCCCAGGCGAAAGACCATGATGGCCGTCTCTCAACGACGTAGATTGACCGTTGCGCATGCGTAGTTGTTCCCTACCGCCATACGCGGCTCACATGCTGCTATTGTTCTCGCGTTTCGACCACGCGAAAACAAGTTGATATGGAAGGTTCTAGAACGTTTTTTTTCTTCCAACTACGTATTATTGATTGTTCTAGAATCTTCCATTTACACATCTGAAATAACTATGATATGTTCACACGAGTTTCTGATGCAATAAATTATTACAATTTCAATGATTAATTTTCATTACGTAGCATCCTTTCATGCTTCCCTACTGTTACCTTAACAATTTTATATAGCGTCTGATTGTTTAAATAAAAGTTGCGCACGGAGTTCGAGAACCGGTGGTCCGATTTAATTCAAACTTTATATGAGTCACTTACGAACGGACCCGAATATGTCTCATTGGTCAAGCGTGACCTTTGACCTTTGCGCCTCGAACTTGGTGCGCGTCACCTTTACAATCGTTCAATTCATATAGGGGGACTCCCTACAGGTCTCTTAACGCGTCCTATATGGTCGACCTTGAGGTTGACCTTTGCACAGCTACCTGGGTGCGCGTCGTCTCGCCGACGACGCGGTCGTTACAGGGCAGTCCATGGGGCCCTCCTGAACACCAGGAACCGGTCTGTTCCTGGAGAAGGTGTTGCGCAGGTACTTGGGTGCGCAGCACTCGGGGGATGACGGGACCGTGACCGGAGGGTTCCGGATAGCTCCCTGAGACACCCGGAATACTTTGTTCTCGGAGGATGAGATGCGCCGCCACCTGGGTGCGCGTTGTCCGGGGGTTGACAGTACTGGCATGGCAGTGTCCCCTGGACCCTTCGGAAGACGCAGGATCACTCTCTCCCCGGAGAAGGTCGTGCGCAAGTAGGTGGATGCGCACTTGTGCACCATCGACGGGATGGTCATCCAGGTGTCAGGGGGGGTTCCCCTCGACATGTCCATAAAGGCCGTTCTCGGAAAAGATGTCGCGCACGTACTTCTATGCGCGTCGACCTGGTTGCAATGGTACCGGTATGGGTGTACTCCGTGAGTGCCATGTAACACATTCCCCATGTGCTTATCTCTAGGGTAGGTTCGCGCAATGACCTGGGTGCGCGCCGTGCGAATCACGGCGCAAGTTACGCAATATTCTTTATTATCGCGCGCTTGCTATTACGCCTCTTAATATTAAATAAGGAAGCAAGGAAGACTATTGTTTTTATGTATAATCCGAATAAACGATATTTATTTGTTTTTACATGACAGGATTTTATTGATTGTCATTGCACATTTCATCTGTCAATACACGTTGTACTGTAATACCGACAGATCTTTTCGCCCATCAAGCATTTTGCAAATAAAAAGAAAATGAATTGCGTGTGAATCTAATTATTCTACTTTAACCTAATTCGCTAAATATCCGTGCTTAGAAAATAAACGCTATTCCACATTGAATGTGGTGACCACAAAAGAAAAGAAATTAATCAAAATTTTATTTGAACGCGCACGGAAGGTAATCAAACTAAATAATCGCTCGCACTAAGTAAATAAATCTTTAGTTATGTCGCGTAAAACAATCATAAAATTCATTGAACATACTCGCGACAACTTACTACTAATCGGAAAAGAAAACGGCTTAAGGGTCGGCAGGAGACACGGTGGAGACGCCTATCGGCCGGCCTGGAATTACGGATTCGTAATAACAAGATTTTAGCCAAAATCCGGAATAAATCTTATTCAATTTAGAAAATTCTTAATCAGTAAGCTTATCTGTAGTGCACTATTTTATGAAAAAAAAAGTAAAAATAAAAATTTTTAATAAACGGGGGAATAGGCAGCAAGCAACGGGTAAAGTTGGGTTGTAACCGAACGGGCTACGACTCGCTCTAACCTGACCGACGGTAAGCTTGTAACCGGACCGGCTACGACTAGCTCTAACCTGACCGTCGGTAAGCTTGTGACCGAACGTTCGACCTGACCCTGCACCACCCTTCGGTAAGGTTGTGACCGAACGTTCGACCTGACCCTGCACCACCCTTCGGTAAGGTTGTGACCGAACGTTCGACCTGACCCTGCACCACCCTTCGGTAAGGTTGTGACCGAACGTTCGACCTGACCCTGCACCACCCTTCGGTAAGGTTGTGACCGAACGTTCGACCTGACCCTGCACCACCCTTCGGTAAGGTTGTGACCGAACGTTCGACCTGACCCTGCACCACCCTTCGGTAAGGTTGAAACCGTCTGTTTCAGGGCAACCGTCCGAGACAGCGGCGGCCACACCAGGAGCATCGGCGAGCGCGGGACAGCCACGCGTGTTGACAGACCAGGCGCCGAGGCTTAAAGTGCGGCTCGAAAGGGCCAAGGGCGCGGTGCACGGACCCAGCGGCAGCGGCAAAGCGGCGAAGCAAGGACAGCGTCGAGAGGAAGAGGACGCCGCCCAATGCCCTCCAAACAACCCTGGCGTTTGATATCACAATGTGATCCCACGTCCCAGCGTACCGTTGTAAATAGTTAGTTATAAGAGCGAACGTAGTATTAAGTATTTGCAATAACAGCGCGACGCGCGCGAGCGTAACGCGAAACGCGTTTAATAGTTATAAGTTTAGTTGCGAAAAAAGAATCAAGAATAGGTATAAGTCTCGCGTGCGAACAAATAGAATTTAAGTTTCTCATAATAAACAAAGTTTATTTCATTTGAAAACAAATACACAGATATAAATATGGCTGATTTCCCCACCTTCCTCGTTCCCATACGCGAATTAGAATAGATAAAGATAAAAAGGCAAAGTCGTCGAAAGATGCGTAATAATAGATAAGTATCTCGAGTCAAATAAAATAACTTAAAGTTACGTGATCGTTAAAACCGAATAAAAGGACGCACAAAGTTCAAGCGGTTATCGAATTAAATAGAGTCACGCGAAGAGACGTAAGTAGAGTCTCGATAACGCAAGACGTTTGTTCAAGCGCATTTTGAAACGCGCGATATGGAGATTCGCGAAGTAGCGTATTTGCAACGCGAACGGAATTATGAGCGAGTTTCGAGTCAAGCAAGCTACATGACGTGCCCGGAAAACGGAATTAAAGAGATTCGGTCGACCGGAAGTGCGCGCAGCCAGCTGACTGTGCGACGGAAGGAGACGAACGAAGGCATGACTGACGCGTTAAACGGGACCCAAATAAGATACCCGACAAGGTCCCAACGCGATCGGACGGACGCGGGTGAAATTAGATGCGCGGCCTTGTACCGCGAAAACAAGGCATCCGGAGTAATCGGGGGTGACCCGAGAACGCTTCCGTATCGAACGAGAAGTCGAGATAGCGACGCGCGAGGAGTTACATGCGCGTGGGACGAAGGTCATATAGACCGTAATTATTGCATTTGGAAGATCGGCGAAAGCCCGACAAACATGTCAAAAGTTAGCAGATCCCTACTATAGCGGCGCGCAGCTAACTCCATGCGCGAGGGTCACAGGCGTGCAGGGGCAGATGCAGCGTGCTCGGGCAAGCGAGACAAACGTGCGAATGCAGTCGGGAGTGCGATCCATGCGACGCGTGCGAAAATAGGTGCGACCAATTAGCGAAGTACGAAACGCAATTTAGGAACGTGCGGAGACACCCGAATAGCGCTATAAGACGAAAGCGAGTTAATTCGTGCGGCGGTTAGCGAAATACATGCGCGCGTTAAAGCGACAGGCGTAATTAGCGAGCAGCGAGACTAATCAGTTGTCCGAATATCCGTGAAATGGAAACTTGGAAGGCATCAGCATTTGCAAAGCGAATATTATCGTCGAAAAGCGAACGACGAAAGATAATGTATATTTCAGATTCTGTAAGTAGAGACTTTCGAAACGCGAAAATAGTCAGTCGAAGGTCTCTACGGACAAACAACTTTTTCTATACGATCATCGGAATGCGAGCGCTCCGACGAAAACATGTTTACGCGAAGCGAGCAATGGAATGCGGTGAGTCCGGAGTAGGGGATACCGACGCGCAGGCGCGGCGAGCTCCGACAGCGAGAACGGAGCAACTCTTAAGGTCTTTGATCCGGGAGAGTCCTAGCGTGCGGACGTGCTAGCGACGCTCTACCATAAAACCGGAGATTACCCGCGAGCGAGGCGTAACATCGTTAACAAGTGTGCAACCGCGAATCGAGATAACGCGAGTTGGAAACTTAAGGTCTTCTATCCGGGAGAGTCCTAGCGTGCGGACGTGCTAGCAGCTCTCTTTTATAAAACCGGAGATTACCCGCGAGCGAGGCGTAACATCGTTAATAAGTGAACAACCGCGAATCGAGACAACGCGAGTTGGAAACTTCATAGCTTTATTGATCATTTGAGAACATTGATTAACGACGATTCACGTGTGTGTGAAATCGGAGTAGTGCGGCGATCGAGAATTACGTGCGACAATTTTGAGCATATATCGACGCGCGCAGACATTCAAATAGCGATAGCGAGCTGCAACGAGATACGAGCTACAATCGCGTTAATATTTGAAAGCATTCCAGCGTACGACTAAAAGCCGACGCGTATAAACGGCCAAGCCAACGTGGCGAAGGACGGCCATTTTGTGAGCGCTAACGCGTATCCATATTGTGTGTAATCTGAAATAGAAATAAATTCAGTGATTAAAAGCAGAGCAAAGTGTCTGTGAATAAAAAGTTATTTTCCTGTGAAATACTTCCCTGAAATTGAAATCGGTTGGCGCGGGGTCCGTTGAAATCCCTGTCCAGCGACAATCCGGCGATCCAACGACGACGGCGTTTCCAGAGACGACGGCGATCCGGCGACGGCGGCGATCCAGTGGGCAGCGGGGTCCATCCGGCATCCGAGGGGAACCTGAAACAGAGAAAAGCAGAGTTAATTCAAAATCAGTCTACGAAAGGTCTGTGGACATTATACTTACCTTCTCGGTTAGACACGGTTAAACCGAGTGGCGACCGTTGATAAAACGAACCTAGAAACAGTGAGTCGTGAGAAAATTACTTTCCGCCTGGTTAGGGTACCTGAAATAACACATAGCGAGAAATAGGTAGTCACCTTGAAACCGTCTGTTTCAGGGCAACCGTCCGAGACAGCGGCGGCCACACCAGGAGCATCGGCGAGCGCGGGACAGCCACGCGTGTTGACAGACCAGGCGCCGAGGCTTAAAGTGCGGCTCGAAAGGGCCAAGGGCGCGGTGCGCGGATCCAGCAGCGGCAGCGGCAAAGCGGCGAAGGAAGGACAGCGTCGAGAGGAAGAGGACGCCGCCCAACGCCCTCCGGAAAACCCTGGCGCGTGATATCACAGTGTGATCCCAAGCCCCAGCGTACTCGATGTATATAGTTAATAATATAAGATCGCGTAGTATTAAGAATTTAGATAATAAGTGCGACGCGCGCGAGCGTAAGGCGAGATGCGTAAAAGATACATGTCCATTGGCGATAGTTAAGTTTAGCCTAAAGTTCCGCGTGCGTAGGTATAGCTATAAGATTGATTATCTTAGAATAAATGTCGATCTCTTTCACAACACATATGAGCATATGAATGATCCCTATCTTCCTCGTTTCCATACGCGAATCACAATTGACAGAGATAAAAAGGCGAAGACAATCGAAGCGCGATAGAGCCAAATAGAATCACCGAAAATTACGCGGCGGTCGTTAAAATCGAATAAAGAGACGTACAAAGACTGAGCAACGGTCAAATTGAATAGAGTCACGCGAAGAGACGTAAGTAGAGTCTCGATAACGCAAGACGTTTTGTTCAAGCGCATTTTGAAACGCGCGATATGGAGATTCGCGAAGTAGCGTCGACGACGCGCAACGGATTTGCAACGCGAACGGAATTATGAGCGAGTTTCGAGTCAAGCAAGCTACATGACGTGCCCGGAAAACGGAATTAAAGAGATTCGGTCGACCGGAAGTGCGCGCAGCCAGCTGACTGTGCGACGGAAGGAGACGAACGAAGGCATGACTGACGCGTTAAACGGGACCCAAATAAGATACCCGACAAGATCCCAACGCGATCGGACGGACGCGGGTGAAATTAGATGCGCGGCCTTGTACCGCGAAAACAAGGCATCCGGAGTAATCGGGGGTGACCCGAGAACGCTTCCGTATCGAACGAGAAGTCGAGATAGCGACGCGTGAGGAGTTACATGCGCGTGGGACGAAGGTCATACAGACCGTAATTATTACATTTGGAAGATCGGCGAAAGCCCGACAAACATGTCAAAAGTTAGCAGATCCCTACTATAGCGGCGCGCAGCTAACTCCATGCGCGAGGGTCACAGGCGTGCAGGGGCAGATGCAGCGTGCTCGGGCAAGCGAGACAAACGTGCGAATGCAGTCGGGAGTGCGATCCATGCGACGCGTGCGAAAATAGGTGCGACCAATTAGCGAAGTACGAAACGCAATTTAGGAACGTGCGGAGACACCCGAATAGCGCTATAAGACGAAAGCGAGTTAATTCGTGCGGCGGTTCGCGAAATACATGCGCGCGTTAAGCGACAGGCGTAATTAGCGAGCAGCGAGACTAATCAGTTATCCGAATATCCGTGAAATGGAAACTTGGAAGGCATCAGCATTTGCAAAGCGAATATTATCGTCGAAAAGCGAACGACGAAAGATAATGTATATTTCAGATTCTGTAAGTAGAGACTTTCGAAACGCGGAAATAGTCAGTCGAAGGTCTCTACGGACAAACAACTTTTTCTATACGATCATCGGAATGCGAGCGCTCCGACGAAAACATGTTTACGCGAAGCGAGCAATGGAATGCGGTGAGTCCGGAGTAGGGGATACCGACGCGCAGGCGCGGCGAGCTCCGACAGCGAGAACGGAGCAACTCTTAAGGTCTTTGATCCGGGAGAGTCCTAGCGTGCGGACGTGCTAGCGACGCTCTACCATAAAACCGGAGATAACCCGCGAGCGAGGCGTAACATCGTTAATAAGTGTGCAACCGCGAAACGAGATAACGCGAGTTGGAAACTTAAGGTCTTCTATCCGGGAGAGTCCTAGCGTGCGGACGTGCTAGCAGCTCTCTTTTATAAAACCGGAGATTACCCGCGAGCGAGGCGTAACATCGTTAATAAGTGAACAACCGCGAATTGAGACAACGCGAGTTGGAAACTTCATAGCTTTATTGATCATTTGAGAACATTGATTAACGACGATTCACGTGTGTGTGAAATCGGAGTAGTGCGGCGATCGAGAATTACGTGCGACAATTTTGAGCATATATCGACGCGCGCAGACATTCAAATAGCGATAGCGAGCTGCAACGAGATACGAGCTACAATCGCGTTAATATTTGAAAGCATTCCAGCGTACGACTAAAAGCCGACGCGTATAAACGGCCAAGCCAACGTGGCGAAGGACGGCCATTTTGTGAGCGCTAACGCGTATCCATATTGTGTGTAATCTGAAATAGAAATAAATTCAGTGATTAAAAGCAGAGCAAAGTGTCTGTGAATAAAAAGTTATTTTCCTGTGAAATACTTCCCTGAAATTGAAATCGGTTGGCGCGGGGTCCGTTGAAATCCCTGTCCAGCGACAATCCGGCGATCCAACGACGACGGCGTTTCCAGAGACGACGGCGATCCGGCGACGGCGGCGATCCAGTGGGCAGCGGGGTCCATCCGGCATCCGAGGGGAACCTGAAACAGAGAAAAGCAGAGTTAATTCAAAATCAGTCTACGAAAGGTCTGTGGACATTATACTTACCTTCTCGGTTAGACACGGTTAAACCGAGTGGCGACCGTTGATAAAACGAACCTAGAAACAGTGAGTCGTGAGAAAATTACTTTCCGCCTGGTTAGGGTACCTGAAATAACACATAGCGAGAAATAGGTAGTCACCTTGCAGCCGACGGCTGCGGCACCGTCCAGCAGCGCACCTCCGACACCCCGGAGGGCGCACGAGAAGCGCGAAGACGCGGAGAGCGCGCCAAGGGGCGCCAAGCAGCCGAGGACGACGACGGACGAGGGCCCGAAGGTCCTCTTGAAGAGGGTCGACCGGCCGGACGACGGCAACAGGGAGTCGATGGGCAGCGACGCGGGAGACTTCCTCAACAAGAAGGGAGAAGAGGACGCCGCCCAATGCCCTCCAAACACCCCGAGCGCATAAGAGGATTTTGTATCCCTAGTCCCAGCGGACCATTTGTAGTAACACATAGTCGATCAAAGTTCATTTATTTTGTATACGTAGTAATGCAATAAACGTTTGCAAAACAAAAATTAATAATTAAAATCATTTATGACGAATAACTAAAAATAAAGATAATGTCATTACTGCTATTACGCTAGATAAATAGAGCAAATACCGCGGGTCGGTAATGAAGGAAACGTCAGCCGAGTTCGAAAAATCGAGCGAGCGAGCAGTCGATAAATTACCTTGCGAAAACAGAGATTTATGGATAAAACATTTAATGATTTTGTTCCTTCGATCGATAACAACAATCGGACGTCGATATATATATTGATTGACGATACGAATAAATAAATTGATAAAGATTTCGATTCATGAAAACCGACCATAGATATGCTTTTCCTTGCCTCTATCAGCATAAGATTAAGGTGCGTCATAGCGGACGCGTGAATTCAATAAGATATGAGCGTTAAGCCGCGTTCACACGGTGCGCCGTGCGATCGCTGCGCGAAAGATTTTAATGAAAAATAACACCTGGGGCGCATACCCTGGCACCCGAGGAACACACCCATGTCAATCCGGAGACCATTAGGTCCACGCGCAAAAACTAACGTGCGCACGATATTCCTCAAGAACAAACGTGTCCTACATCTTCTAGGGAACGCAACCGACACTCCCCTGAAGGTCCCGACGACATCCGGATGTGGCGCAATAAAATGCCTGCGCGAAGGTTAATCGTCCGGGTAACCGAATAAGGAGCATGTGGGGACCCGTGAGGAATACCCCATGTGAATAGGGTCGCGATAAGAGCGATGCGCACATAATTCGAGACGAAAGGGTCGTAAATTGCATCTTTCGAATTGAACATACTTGGGTATGTTCGTAATGCATATACGGAAAGTTTTGACGAAAACCGGCCAAAGGTTCTCGAGTTTCGTGCGCGGCTCATCTGCCGCACAAATAAATGTTATTAGAGTGAAATAGGGATATGGAGGCACGGAATAGTCCGCAATAAGATAAAAATGGTAATTGATAAAATTAGTTTATTAAATAAGAAATATATGAATCGATGGAACATTCTCATGAGTGTTAGCGCTGCGCATATAAGTAACAAACATAGTCGTACATGTAAACGGAAGATTCCAGAACGAAAGAAAGAAAGAGTATAGAAAAAATTATACTACGCAGCAAATAAATAGCGAACGATCTGGAACCTTCTGTGGCACGCTGTTTTCGCATGTATCACCGAATCGAACAAAGGATTCACCGCGGCCGTGCGTGACAGCAAGCGTGAGTGCGCATGCGCCGAGAGATCTATATAAGCCTGCCCGACGCAGGAGAGAAGGTTCTTACGCCTGGAAGCGATCATAGCGTGCGGACGTGCTATAGACGCTTACTTAAAACCGGGGTCAACCCGCGAGCGACGCGTAATCCGCAAAAGTTGTAAACGGTATTAATAAGTAATTATTAAAACCGAGTTTGTATCGCGAGCGGCGCGTAAATCCGTAATCCATATAAGTCGTTGTGTAATAACACGATATATTGTAATAACTTTGAAATAAAGTTCCACAGTCGTACAGTAATTACGTGATTGGTCAGCGATCGATAAATAAAACGCGACGATTCACCGATTGGTCGAACTATATAGAGTTCCGTACAAGCCGATCGACAATCAGCGATCGATACGCGTGCCGGTATATCACGATTATAAAAAGCGACGTATGAACGGTCATTAATCACGAACACGATTAATTTTCATAGCGTGCGATAACAATCGACGCGAGTAAAAGGCCACGTCAACATGGCGGCGTGCGGCCATTTTGTGAGCGCTATTGCGTAGAATCACATTGTGTAACCTGAAACAGAATAAATTCAGTGTTAAAAGCAGAGTAAAGTGCTTGTGAACATAAATATTCTCCTAAAGTTCTACTTCCCTGAAATCCTATTGGTTGATGCGGCGGCCAAAAAATCCCTGTCCAACGACGTTCCGGCGATCCAGCGACGACGGCGATCCATTGACGGCGGCGATCCAGCGGAGGCGACGATCCAGTGGGCAGCGGGGTCCATTCAGCATCCAGCGGAAACCTGAAACAGAAAAGGAGAATCGAAATTGAAATCGACTGCGAAAGGTTTGTCGATCAGTTATCCTTCTCGGTGGGTAACGGTTAAACCGAGTGGCGACCGATAAATTTAGTAAAAGCATTATCGAGTGAGTCGTGGCAGATCCACCTTCCGTCCGGATAAATTTGCGGTAAAAGATAACCGATTTGAGAAATCTACTTTACCGACGAGCAACCTTACAAGTTAGAGGTAAAGGATAATAGAAGTAAAGGAAACTACCTTACCGACGAGCGATTAGGCGAGTTAGCCGAAAGAGGTAATCGGATCGGGAAATTTCCGTTATCGACGCACGATTTGCGAAGATAATAAGAAAGATTAGCCTACTGTCGGTATGTAGATAGGTAAAATAGATAGCTGAATAATCGAGGGTTAACTTGTAACCGAACTTCTATGACCCGACCCGACCTGACCGGTGGTAAGTTAACCCTCGATTATTCAGCTATCTATTTTACCTATCTACATACCGACAGTAGGCTAATCTTTCTTATTATCTTCGCAAGTCGTACGTCGATAACGGAAATTTTCCGATCCGATTACCTCTTTCGGCTAACTCGCCTAATCGCTCGTCGGTAAGGTAGTTTCCTTTACTTCTATTATCCTTTACCTCTAACTTGTAGGGTTGTTCGTCGGTAAAGTAGATTTCTCAAATCGGTTATCTTTTACCGCAAATTTATCCGGACGGAAGGTGGATCTGCCACGACTCACTCGATAATGCTTTTACTAAATTTATCGGTCGCCACTCGGTTTAACCGTTACCCACCGAGAAGGATAACTGATCGACAAACCTTTCGCAGTCGATTTCAATTTCGATTCTCCTTTTCTGTTTCAGGTTTCCGCTGGATGCTGAATGGACCCCGCTGCCCACTGGATCGTCGCCTCCGCTGGATCGCCGCCGTCAATGGATCGCCGTCGTCGCTGGATCGCCGGAACGTCGTTGGACAGGGATTTTTTGGCCGCCGCATCAACCAATAGGATTTCAGGGAAGTAGAACTTTAGGAGAATATTTATGTTCACAAGCACTTTACTCTGCTTTTAACACTGAATTTATTCTGTTTCAGGTTACACAATGTGATTCTACGCAATAGCGCTCACAAAATGGCCGCACGCCGCCATGTTGACGTGGCCTTTTACTCGCGTCGATTGTTATCGCACGCTATGAAAATTAATCGTGTTCGTGATTAATGACCGTTCATACGTCGCTTTTTATAATCGTGATATACCGGCACGCGTATCGATCGCTGATTGTCGATCGGCTTGTACGGAACTCTATATAGTTCGACCAATCGGTGAATCGTCGCGTTTTATTTATCGATCGCTGACCAATCACGTAATTACTGTACGACTGGGGAACTTTATTTCAAAGTTATTACAATATATCGTGTTATTACACAACGACTTATATGGATTACGGATTTACGCGCCGCTCGCGATACAAACTCGGTTTTAATAATTACTTATTAATACCGTTTACAACTTTTGCGGATTACGCGTCGCTCGCGGGTTGACCCCGGTTTTAAGTAAGCGTCTATAGCACGTCCGCCACGCTATGATCGCTTCCAGGCGTAAGAACCTTCTCTCCTGCGTCGGGCAGGCTTATATAGATCTCTCGGCGCATGCGCACTCACGCTTGCTGTCACGCACGGCCGCGGTGAATCCTTTGTTCGATTCGGTGATACATGCGAAAACAGCGTGCCACAGAAGGTTCCAGATCGTTCGCTATTTATTTGCTGCGTAGTATAATTTTTTCTATACTCTTTCTTTCTTTCGTTCTGGAATCTTCCGTTTACATGTACGACTATGTTTGTTACTTATATGCGCAGCGCTAACACTCATGAGAATGTTCCATCGATTCATATATTTCTTATTTAATAAACTAATTTTATCAATTACCATTTTTATCTTATTGCGGACTATTCCGTGCCTCCATATCCCTATTTCACTCTAATAACATTTATTTGTGCGGCAGATGAGCCGCGCACGA